>JACXGJ010006269.1:0-35121 GCA_016801105.1 Esox niger
TTTCCTACGTACAAAGCATATAGAGGTGTGTAATTTTTACCATATTGCATGACATAAGTATTTGATCACCTACCAACCAGTAAGAACTATGGCTCACACAGACCTGTTAGTTTTTCTTTCACAAGCCCTCCTGTTCTCCACTCATTACCTATATTAACTGCAACTGTTTGAACTCGTTACCTGTATAAAAGACACCTGTTCACACACTCAATCAAACAGATTCCAACCTCTCCACAATGGCCAAGACCAGAGAGCTGTGTAAGGACATCAGAGATAAAATTGTAGACCTGCACAAGGCTGGGATGGGCTTCAGGACAATAGGCAAGCAGCTTGTTGAGAAGGCAACAACTGTTGGTGCAATTATTAGAAAATGGAAGAAGTTCAAGATGACGGTCAGTCTCTCTCAGTCTGGTGCTCCATGCAAAATCTCACCTCGTGGGGCATCAATGATCATGAGGAAGGTGAGGATCACGGCAGGACCTGGCCAATGACCTGATGAGAGCTGGGACCACAGTCTCAAAGAAAACCCTTAAACCGTCATGGATTAAAATCCCAGCTGAAGTTTGCCAATGGCCATCTGGATGATTCAGAGGAGGAATGGGAGAAGGTAGTGTGGTCTGATGAGACAAAAATGTCGCTTTTTGGTCTAAACTCCACTCACCATGTTTGGAGGAAAAAGGATGAGTACAACCCCAAGAAAACCATCCCAACTGTGAGGCATGGAGGTGGTAACATCATTCTCTGGGGATGCTTTTCTGCAAAGGGGACAGGACGACTGCACCGTATTGAGGGGGGGATGGATGGGGCCATGTATCGCGAGATCTAGGACAACAACCTCCTTTCAGTAAGAGCATTGAAGATGGGTCGTGGCTGGGTCCTCCAGCATGACGACCCGAAACACACAGCCAGGGCAACTAAGGAGTGGCCCCGTAAGAACCATCTTAAGGTCCTGGATTGCCGAGCAACAGCCCCGAAACCTGAAGGATCTGGAGAAGGTCTGTATTGAGGAGTGGGCCAAAATGCTTGCTGCAGTGTGTGCAAACCTGGTCAAGAGATACACGAAACGTATGATCTCTGTAATTGCAAACAAAGGTTTTTGTACCAAATATTAAGTTCTGCTTTTCTGATGTATCAAATACTTGTCATGCAATAAAATGCAAATGAATTATTAAAAAATCCTTCAAAAAGCTTCTCACAGTTGAAATGCACCTATGACAAAAATTACAGACCTCATGCTTTGTAAGTAGGAAAACCTGAAAAATCAGCAGTGTATCAAATACTTGTTCTCCCCACTATAAGTGATATAGAAGGATTAAAGATTGCTACTGAATTTCAGAGAGCAGTGGGCTTGTCCATTTATGAAATTTAGCGTTTTTAGATATAGTTAAATTTGAAAGCTTACTCGATATCAAAGTGGTTGTTCTCTATCATAGGGATGATTCGGATGATTCGAATCTTGAAATTCCAAAACCCATTACATCCTCATCCACAAATGCTTATATGGTTGTACAAGACAATCATTAAGAACATTGAGGCATCCTTTGGTGTAGCCTACATCTGTCTGTCATGCCATACCGGCTTTACGCTATTAGGATGGCACTCCTGTCGTTATAACTTTGCAGTATGCATTGATGCGAACTGTCCATATTAGCCACTGCTGCTCACAAAGTATTATGACTGTAACCGTCCATGTCGTTCCGCTTACTGCTATAAAAAATGGATTTTTTTTGGATGACATTTTGGATGACATTGGTGTATTTGAAAAGGTTCACAAATGTTATAATTAATATGTGAATCAAAAGAAGCCCCCAGGTTTACACATACCTGTATTTGTGTCTAGCATGACCTTCGAGGGTAAAACGTGGACGGTTAAGGAACAGGATTGTGCCAACACTTTCGGAAAAAAAATATAGAAAGTATACTTTCATAGCCAATAATTCAAGAGGTTATGATTCCTAGCTTCTTTTAAACCCCTTGATAATGCAAGGCGTAATTCCTACTCTCAATTTTAGAGAGGAAGTAATCAATGAACCATTGCATTGATCCCTTGAGTTGTATAACTATTGCATCGGCGTGCATGAAAACCTATAGTATTCATTTCATGCCCTAGGAAAGGATAGCCATTCTCACACCTGATGACTATAGGAGTTAGTATGACTCATATCTTAGTGGTTCCATACAATGTTTGGAATACCTGGCAGAGACAAAACATCTTGATGCAACATGCCTTGAAGCGGGGTGAAAAACAGTTATCGAGACAGCTTTTGAGTACAACGGATGTTTCTTTCACCGATGTAGATCATGCTTTTTGCCACAGGAAATGTGTACTTTAACCCAAAAGAGTTTTGGCGACATGCATCTACAGTTCCAAGACAAACAGAAATCCTTACAGGTTGATTATGGTCTGAAAGTGGTGGTTTTGTGGGAACACAAGTGGGCTCACTTGAAAAGATCTGACCCTCAGGTTCGAGTTTTTATGGATACTTTTGGCATGCCAGAGCCCCTGGGACCCGGATATGCATTATTTGGAGGTCGCACCAATGCTTTGACTTTAAGGCATTTAGCCCAAGAGAATGAAACAATACATTGTTTCTTCCAGTGTTACCAACCCATAGGCCTAATGGGAAGCTTTTCTTTTCTCTTTGTCGCACATGCAGTGACAACAATAATCAGGAACATCCCTGTGATCATTCTGATGAACACAGAGCTCTGACAGGTGTACGGGTTACTGAGGACTTTAATAAAGCCTAAAGAAAGATTACATTGTGGCTGAAATCTATGAAGTCTGGAACTGTAACAGAAAATCTGATACTCTTTAAAGAGTATATCAGTACTTTCCTGAGAGGCAAGCAGATGGCTTTGGGTTATCCTGCATCAGCCACTGATCAAGAGAGCAAAGACAGGTACATTCAGGATTGTTATGATAAAGAGGGCATATGTTTGGATCCTGAAAATTTTGAGTCAGTAAGGCTGAGAGAAGTGTTTTAAAACTTTTTTTGAACAATTTGTGGGGAAAGTATGCTCAGAGAAGCAATATGCTGACAACATCCATTATTTGAGGAGCGCAGCAATTTACAGAGTTCATTTTTTCATATGATGAAATGTTGAAGAAAATAAAAATAACCTTTGTTGAAGGAATCCCTGAAACATTGAATGATGATCAAATTTTTCCTCCTAACAGAAATAATCTTTTAGTTTTGGATGATATGCTGTTTGCCGGTAGTGAACATACTGAAATTTCCAGAGCTTTTACCCAATATACTCACCATCTAAACTTATCTGTGCTCTATCTAGTACAAAGTGTGATTCACTAGGGTAAAAATAGCCGTACCATTACCATGAATTCCAATTACATGGTTTTGTTTGTAAATCCTAGAGACAAACTACAGATTAACACTTTGGCCCAGCAAATGTATCCGGGAGATGATCATTTTTCATGGAAAGTTACGAAGACACAACAAAATAAGCATTTTCCTATTTACTGGTAGACCTTAAAGCTTCTACACCAGAACATTTAAGACTCAGACCAGGTTTGTTCCCATGGGAGTGGCCAACAGTTTACATTCCATAAAAAAAGTAAACATGTCTGCAAGTTTAAAAATAAATTTTTAAACGACTAGGGCTCCCTTCTTGAGAGCCCTAGTCGTAGCCAGCCCTAAAGAACAGATGTCTGTCTTTATCCATTGTTCTTCCGATTTTATTTTGTCCCTCTGTGAGATTTCTTTGAATGTTCTCAAAGGGCGCATCCCACTCAACCAGGAAAAATTAAAAAAATGAAAAAGGCAAAAGGCAGTAATCAAGCTTTTTGCAGATAAAAGGACCAGTATTAATAAAAAGAGTGGTGCCATACAGCAGACGGGAGGTTTCCTCCTACCCCTGCTAAGCGTAGCCCTCCCTTTTCTCAGTAACATAATCGCCCCCAGGAGTGGGAGCTAATGTTTAACAAAATGTATTTAGTGCCTCAACATCAGCTGGATAGATTTAAGGAACAAGGTCCTGAAACTATTAGAAAAATGGCTGAAAGGGATCTGGATACGGATATGAAGGATTTATTGAACATGAAAGGAATAAACCCTTATGACAAGGCAAAAAATACTCTTAACTCTTACAAAGGTATTTGTCTTTGTTGAAACATTATGAAAATAACACAGGACACTTGACCCTGTGTACCAGAAACAGAAACTAGAGAACCTCTTGTTCCAGGGAGCTTACAGCCTCACACCCTAGATGAGGATGTTGTTATGAGAGACATGCTCGAGCAAACTCCAGGGTGTAGCAGATTTTTTTGGTATAAATTATGAATAAAATAAAGGGTTCAAAAGGAAGAGCTGGCTGGAGTGACAAGGGTGAATTAATCAGTAATGGTAAAATTGTAGGAAGTTCTAATATGATAGACTTGATCAAATATGTAACTGCCTCACATAAGATTTCCAAAGACAGAAGACCTCTAGGATGGACCCATTTTCTTGAGACCATGGCTGATCTCAATTAACCTCTGGCCAGTGTGGCTAATTATAAACTTTGTCAGCAGACAACATTTTTAATCGGTTCCCTCCAAAAGAAACTAATTTGAAAGGCATAAAAGTTTCTGAATAAATACTCAATCGCTAATTGTAACGCAATACGATTTTTATTTCAACAAAAATACATTTGACAAAAACATTTGCATTTATGACTTTTTTTAAACATTTGTTTTGAACATGCACACTAAGTATATGGTTTTAAAGGGAGTACATACATTTAAACGCTTTAGAGATTTTCTAACAAAACAATCTACCATGACATCATTACTTCTTAAATCATCACTATATTGTGATATAACATCTTCGTATGAAAGCCCTCTTGCTCTTTTACAGAGATAGAAAATACAATGATGACCACAGATTGTGGAAAATTCATCCTGTACTTGATTAGTGCTGTAATATATTTTGAATCTGTTTCTGATAAAACATTTTTTATTGATTTGGGAAAATGCGAAAGTCCAGGTGGAACCCCGTAGGAATCGAAGAAAGTTGTGATTTTTCTGACTTATTCCTCTTCTAAAGTCACGGCAAGCCAGTGTTCCCCTGGCATTTATTTAGGATGGGTATCAACAATGAACATAGCAAGCCTATTACTACAAGTATCCGTAGGTAATTCATCACAAGCCCATACTCCGCGGAACTGCTTTCCGACCATCCGTTGCATAAAACTCTCAACCTTTGGGTGTTCATCTTTGTTTTAATCAATAATAATCCCCCAAGACTTGTCTTCGGGAGTTTACTTTCAAAATGGAATCGGAGCATGTGTACATGATCAAAGTAGTCGTCTGATCTAAGGGTTCCCGGAAGTGCATTTCCAGTCGCAGGGTGCCTGTGGAGACCGGTAAAATATTTCACGGGTTGTCATTATCCGGGGATAAGTTGAAAGCGAACAGGGTATAGCCAGAAACGTAATGTTTTCTCTCAATGGGCAGAGTCAGATATTTTTAATGTCTCCCCGTAGCCAAGAATAGATTATAAAGTTCTCTAACGCATATACCGCTAATGAAATTTGGTTGGAAGGCCTTAGGTGGAATTTGACATCCGTCCTGACAGAGGGCTGCACACTCTGCATTGAAATTATGGAAATTGAAGTTTTTTTAATCAAAACTGCCGGTGCAGGCTTGGTGATCAACCAGTCCGATAACAATGTAGTGGGGTAGAGATCCCAAAAACAGGTTGTCCTGACCTGAAATTCTAGAGCCTGTTTTCATGTTAATTCTTTGAATGGGGTTAAGGGCATTTCCTTACATTAAGGCTTGAGAAAGGCCTAAACGAACGGCTGGAGATATAGAAACTTTTTTCACCAACAGCGAGGCACACTGCACTTTTAAGCTAAAATCTCCATCAGTTGCAGCCGTCAGACAAAATTCATTTTTTGCTTTTAAAAAAAAAATATTGTGGTGTATTCCTCCCAAAAGTTCCATCCTTTGGGAATTCCAGCGCAACCGGCTCGAGCTTTCAGCCCCCCCATCTGCAGCCGGTGGATTGGCTGCGGGGTTGATGGACTCCATACCGCCTCCTGTATTTTAGTTATACAAGCCGGTTGCAAATTGCTTATTTAGTGTTTCTACAGAGTAATTTAGTAAACATTCCATTATTGCCCTGTGGGGGTAGGTAGAGCTGCTTTGACTGATGAGTTGATCTCCTAATGTCACATCCACTTGTGAAAACATGGTGGCCAGAGGATAAATAATGAGAGCCACCTTTGCACCAGCTGGAATATTACTGCCATCTTGGTCACTTTGATGCTGACATTTAGCAGAGTGTTATTCAGGTCCAAGTATTGCTCACAATGACCGGAGCAAAAAAAATCTATAGGGCTGTTCTCTGTAAGGGCCGAGATCGGCATGGTCTCAACATTATTTGCTATAGAAAATCTATAGAAAATGTTGTTATGGGGGCCGAAAAAAGGTCAAGCTCTGTTTTTATTGATTCAGCTGACATTCTATGTAAAAGAGCATTTCTTTTCAAAATACTTTCACTTATTCCGTTTGCAGACATCTTGCCTTTGCGCCGCTTCCGACTTACTGATTTTATTTTATTTTTGGGGGAGGCATCCGCATACCAAGGGGTCTCTTTTTAGTTCT
Source organism: Esox niger (assembly GCA_016801105.1). Lineage (NCBI taxonomy): Eukaryota > Metazoa > Chordata > Actinopteri > Esociformes > Esocidae > Esox > Esox niger. The sequence goes on from JACXGJ010006269.1 coordinate 6,611, forward strand.
GCGCACCAGCATCATGAGTCCACCGGAGCCCTTTTGTTGTTTAGGATCTGAGGCTGTACGTTTACTCATAATGTTCGTTAGAACTTCACTCACAATATTTTTCGCTGCATGTTTCAGATGTGGCTTAGCCATACTAAAGCCTCTCTTCATTAGTGTTGAAACCATTCTAAACTGATTATGAAATATGCTGCCAACCCCTGAGCCATACATAGTATAGGTGCCATAATAACAAGGGAGTCCGTACCCTACTTTATCAACGTAATAAGATATGTACCGGTTAGGGTCAAGTTGCGGAGTGTGTAACATCTTTAAATATGTACCGGTCAAAAGTGTAGTTTAACAATCACTTTGCCCCAATCAAACACTATATTTTTATTCTGATCCGTTTTAAGCTCAATCTGTATATTTTTTATATACTTCTTGGTTGCAGGTACATAGGGTGGCCACGCATAATTAATTGTGATAATATCTCTGTCTGTTCCTTCCATATGAACTGTCTGTAGGAGCGGCACAAAACTGTCTCCGACACTTTGAAATGATATAATATCCGTATACTCAAACATGTTATAAAATCCTGCGTGTATGTCTACAGGCAATGGAGTCAAACTATCCTCTGCTTCCAGCCATCTGTCAGGACGCATCCCTAATATGAAAGCTAAACTGCCTCGAGTCTTGATAGCTGCCTGGGCTTCCTCACTCACAATTTTTACTCGCTTTTGAATATTGTCATAACCTAAAAACACATTCTTCCCATTTAAGGCCTAGTTCATACCATAGACAACCTCTTCAATGTTTTTATAGTAACTATAGTAGCTTTAGGCGGTTTAGAGCCTATTTTGTAGACAAACTCAAAATAATTTTTCTGGATATGCGGTTATATCATCTCAATGAGACCTACCTCCCAGCTCCCTTGTAGCTCTATCGGTTTGTCATGAAATTAGAACTTTTGTGGCTTGGATATATTTCGGCTGAGGCATTGCTGGGCAGAGTCAGATAAAAACCTGAGGTTTCCATGTTTGTTGAAATCAGTTGTGAACAACACACCCTAGCCGTAGTTATTTAATCCTGTTGCGTCCAATACTTCCGACTCTAGAACTCAGCTGTTGAACTTTTCTGGCCAGTTTTTCTACCGAAGATAAACGTGTGTTTCTCCTTGAAAATTTTTTTGTTTCAGAATCTCATCTACGTGAAAAACGTGGTCTTTAGTTAACTTTACTTATTGAAGCTCTTGATCACAAAAGGTACCCTCTATAGACTCTCCATCATAATCTTTTAGCTTATAAACAGGCGGTATACGGATTCCGCAACTGACAATAACTGGTCAGAGTAACCTTGTTCATATTTCTTATCAAAAACACCTCGCAACTTTGATACATGCACAATATCGCCTTTTTTAATTTAAAGGCAATGGCTTTCTTTTTGAGAAGGGGAAACCTACCGTTAAGATTTTTAAAGACTTCAAATATGTTCTTGGATGTTACTTGTAACGGTGTCATACATATGCTCTTGTGATAACTGTTGTTATAACTTTTTACCTGGTCTGGAATCATTGCCATAACGTTGTGTGTTATGAGCTGTAAAATATTACCACATTCTTTCCTTCAAAGTCCTGTTATAACATTCAATAACTGAAGCTTTTAATCTGAACCCGTAGCAAAATGGATAATACTGTGCTCATACATATTTTTTTTAAAGAACTCCTTTCCAGAGTCCGTTTGGACTTTCCTGGGAATTCCTCTCTCTTTCAAATTAGATGCAAAAACCCTAGTCACTTCAGCATCGCTCTTATTTTTTACACTCTCACAAAAGCTACTTTTGAGAAAATGTCTCTTACCGTTAACATTCGAGTTCCATAATTTATATCAGCAAAAGATTGCATATCACGCAATTTGGCCTGGAATTGGGATAAACGATGAGTGGTAAACACCCTATTTTGCAAGGTTTCTCTCACTGGCTTATGGAGCATATAAGCGTCCTGTCCGGACAGCCAATCAGTTACAGGTCCGTGATTTATACTACTTCCTGTTTCTTGCGCAATAGCTCTCTGAAGTCGCTCCTTTCTTCCAAAAGAGCCCTGGTGATTGTGATTAAAATATATATTTTTCATTAGCTGTTCCATCCTGCTAATTCTCGTTATTATGACTATTCCAAAAGTATGCGTCAGACACTAATAGAAAAGGATGATAATTATATTTACAAAATCAATCAAGAGTTTACATGCTTACAATATCAATCAAGAGTTTAAAACCTGTTTTCTCGGTTACATAATAATTTATGACTTTGAATACTGATTACATTTACAGGCATTTGGCTTGGTGTTTTTAAAACACACACATCAATTATATATGCATACAAACAAATTAGATGTTACACGTTACATGTCATAGGTGGTTCAAAGTAAATACGTAAAACTTTAGACAAATATTTTTCTAATGGCCCATCTACTTCTAGCGATATAAAGTTTAAAAAAGAAATGTTCATACGGACATGATCCAAGATTTAACAAAAGTTTGGGATGTATAGAGTGAAGAATAATTTACTTTCCTTTCAATAATGTTTATCATATGATCTGTAACATTTCTCAAAATAAATGTTTGAGTTGTTCTCTCAAATAACCAACTACAACAGTTACCCATTATAACAATTAAGGGTTTCAGTAAACAGACTGACTGGGAGACAAATCTTGAGGTATGTTCTGCCAGAAAATAATGACTTCATTTACCAGGCCCTGGCGGTCTTTGTTCTTGCTCAGCAGCGAGTCAGAGATATTGTTCTGGGTCTTACTGATGGATGTTGACTCTTTCAGCTTGTTTAGAAAAACCTCTGCAATGGACTCGAGGGAATTCAACATTAAGTCTCAAGGATTTCAGGACTCTGGCCAATGCGGGTATGAAATGGTCAGTCCACAGTCGCTTGAGTAGAGTGTCAAAATGGTTGATATAATAATACTTGGGACAATCATAGAGACACTGCCGCTGACTTCCATGGCCTGTAAAACAACCATTGCAGTTTTCTTTTTTGTGCTCCTCGATCACTATTCCTAAAAGTGTTACAATGGAAGCCTTAATGGTGTTAACAAAAATCTGACTCTGTCCACCATCAAATATGTCAGAATCGGGAGTATAGGAAGGCAGATCAGGTGATGGTGGTGGCGGCGGTGGTGGTGGGGAAGGCTGTTCATGTGGAGAGGTAGGAGGCATCTTAACCGTGTGTAAGAAGGAGACCTGCTGCACTGATTTTTCACATTTGTATCCCATTTCTGGTCTTGGGTATCTTCATCAAATAATGGTGTTAAATATGTTTTAGGACGGCGGGTAATAGGCATAAAGGAGAGAGGACTTTTCTGAAGTTGTTATCATCTCTGACATCAAGGAAGCCATTTTAACAATTTTCCATCGCTTATGTTCCTCGTTAGGGAAGAAAGCTCAACAAAACCCAATGGAAGTACATTTTTCATTTGGATTTTTATCTTGTGCTGCATTGTCTCTGTGAAGCTCGGTACACCTTTTCCAGTTGATCTCCAAACCAGTGTCGATAGTGTAACCTCTCAAGTTTGACTTCATTTCATGACACCCCACATGGCGTAGTACTTCCCATTCAGTGATTTGGTACTCCATGCCATATGTGTTGTTTGTATATTCAGATCCCATGGCTAAAATGTACAACTTCACTTTAGAAGCAGGATAAACAAACGCAATGCTGACCGCTTTTCCATCCATTATGTCATGCTAATCCATCAGCTGCTTAAACTGAGGTAATTGAATTCTAGACACATTAAGAAAACACTTCTTTGGCATATTGTACATTTCTGGAACATATCTTTTTAGTCGCTCCTCCGTTCTGTGGCCTATTTAGTAAGTCACAGTTGTCACTGGCCACAGATGCCATCTTGATTCTTGTACAGAGTAAAAAACTATTTCTACTGCAAACCCTAGAGAAGTCTAACTTTTATTTATTGGTAACTCTCAGAGAATGAAACAACGGTAACACATGCTCAACCCCCCACACACATCTCACAAAACCTTACACCCTCGCCTACCCAGAGGAGGACGGGAGACCCTGGAAAAACAACTGTCCAAATATTAACACCCACCCTAAAACCTTCTTTGACTGGACATGTAACCCCCGAAAAACACAACTGTTAACATGCCAGGGGACAAATTAGCAACCATTAAAAAGCAGTTTTCATAATCCTTTTGACTTGACCCGTCACATCCCACAGAATCACCTGCTCTACCCCTCCCTCTCTAACCAGACATGTATCCCCCTGGAAAAATACAACCATTAACAAGCAGGGGAATATAAATTATTAACAAACATAAAAAACAGTTCCCATACTCCTTTTGCCATAACCCCTTTCATCCCACAGAAACACCTGCTACACCCCTCCCACTCTAACCGGATAGGGCCTCCCCCCCTGAAAAACAAATGCTACACTCTGGTCATAAATCATAATCATATTCTCACGCAGCTGTCAAAGCAATCAATCAAACTTTGACCGGTGGTGAATCCTATCTTCTTCTATTGATGATGGTGGAGAAAAAATTATTGCATGGGAAAATCATTCCATGTTCTTGTTTCTTATATTTCTTAGTGCACAGATATGTTTTAATAAGGTTTCTCAAAGTATTTACCTTGATCAAGATGATGAGCCAACGTTAGCTTGCTCTAAGTAATGTGTCTGAGGAGATGCTCCTTGATTAAATTTTATGTGGAGCATCTCCTGTAATAAAAGTTCGACATGCGGACCATACATAGCTAATTAGCAATCAGGCATTCGTGAAACTGTTTTTGTTATTCGACAATGATGTTTTACTCTTCTAACTTCACTAAAAAACTATTCGAAGTTTCTGGTTATGAGCCAGATCATATTTACGTTAGAATTTGCTCTTGCTATCAGCATGCTTAATAGCTAGCAATGGAAATGCCAAATGTAGATTATTACTATATGGATTATAAACTAGTTAGCATGTCCACATCGGCAAAATTGTTTTTTGGGTGTGTCATCACTTGCAGATTAAAAAGGAGCAGTGGACTGAGGAGTCGTAATTTCATTTTATCTTTTATTTACATGTAGCTAGACAATGCTCACGGTAGTGAGACAACACACAGAGAGACCAGGGGAGCAGAGGGAACGTATATACTGGGGGAAATGACTGTGGATGATGATCAAGTACGCTAAACAAGACAACAGGTGAGATGAGTAGATAAGATAGGTGCCGGTGTCAGAAGGCTGCTAACGTCGAGCGCTTGAGTCCACTTCCTGCAGGGGGAGGAAGGGCAGCAGAGGGCGCAGTCGTCAAAGGGTGATGGAATGTTACAATTATTAATTCATATATTTCTTTTACACAATATTGTGGCAAGACCATTGAAACAGACTTGAAGCTAGAAAGGTGGATGTATTGTTTTACCTTGGTGAGGCTGCTCGGAGTTGATATATTGACACTTTTACGTTTCAAAGTAATTTGCCTAGTTCTGACAGTGCAGTTAACAAACAGACTTGAAACTCGACTTAATTAACACAATCAGAATGTAGATAGCTCTGAACCTGTTTCATAACTAACAATAGCAAACTGGTGTTCATGACCAAGATAGATAGCTGGATTACATCTCAGTTATTACCCAGGTCAGTTGAGCTTCATTTGACCAGGGGAGAAGAGTTTAAGAATGCGTTATGTCGTTGCCTGTAGTTTCCAATATTGTGAAATGGCTAATCCGTTGGTAATGTCTTGGGATGATGCTAATTTTTTCATAGCCAAAATACTAGCTTTTAAATCTGGCTTTTTATGACCAAGTACATTTGACAAATCTAGTGTATTTTGTACCCAATATTTTTTAATATACTGTTTGACAGCATCATAGCTAATTTCTACAGGAGTTGTCAACAATTGTTTTAAAGTTTCCTTACTCTTCTGTACTTTATTGTGCAGGCCTCATACTATTACCAAGAAACGGATGCTGTGAGCCTGGTCTACTTCTCGGAAATAGTACCAACTGCGATTTCAGCAGTTTGTAATTTAGAAAATTGCTGTTAACTTCGTGTAATTTTTTGATTGCTGTAAAGCTTTTGCTGTAGTGTGGTTTCCATTCATACATGTTCACAATTCTTACAGTGAGGGGGAAAAGTATATGATCCCTTTGTACATTTGCCCACTAACAAAGAAATTATCAGTCTATCATTTTAATGGAAAGTTTCTTAGAACAGTGACACAGAATAACAATAAAAAAGTCCAGAAAAACCTTTGTGAAAAATTGTATAACTTGAATTGCATTGTAATTAGGAAAATAAGTATTTGATCCCCTCTCAATTTCTTGCTCCCAGGTGTCTTTTACACAGGTAACAAGCTGAGATTAGGAGCACACTCTTAAAGGGAGGGCTCATAATCTCAGTTTGTTAACTGTATAAAAGACAGCTGTCCACAAAAGCAATCAATCAGATTCCAAACTCTCGACCATGGTCAAGACCAAAGCGCTGTCCAAGGATGTCAGGCACAAGATTGTAGACCTACATGAGACTTGAATGGGCTACAATAGCATCGCCAAGCAGCTTGGTGAGAATTATTCGCAAATGGAAGAAACAAAATTACTGTAAATCTCCCTCGGTCTGGGGCTCCATGAAAGATCTCACCTTGTGGAGTTGCAATGATCATGAGAACAGTCAGTAATCATCCCAGAACTACTGAGGAGGATCTTGTCAATGATCTCAAGGCAGCTGGGACCATAGTCACCAAGAAAACAATGGGTAGCACACTACGCTGTGAATGACTGAAATCCTGCAGCGTCCTCAAAGTCCCCCTGCCCAAAAAAGCACATGTACAGGCCCGTCCGAAGTTTGCCATTTAATATCTGAATGATTCAGAGGAGAACTGGGTAAAAGTGTTGTGGTCAGATGAGTCCAAAATCGAGCTCTTGCATCAACTCATCTCGCTGTGTTTGGAGGAGGAGGAATGTTGCATTATGCCCCCAAGAACATCATCCCCACTGTCAAACATGGTGGTGGAAACGTGCTTTGGAGTGTTTTTCTGCTATGTGGACAGTACAACTTCACTGCATCAGAGGGACGATGGACAGGGCCATATACCGTTGAATCTCGGGTGAGATCCTCTTTCCGTCAGCCTTTGCAGATGCATCAAATTTGGATTTTTGCTACTTGTGTGTCAAAACCTACACATTAAGCAAACTGGAAGCTGTGAATTTATAAATAAATGATGTATTTAATCTTATCCAAAAAGCATTGTCAGAATGGGATTGAGTGAATATATTTGTAAATATTTCAAATATTATTTGTAAAAAATACGGCCTTCTTAATTATAATTGCACATTTATTCAACAAATGAATAAAAAATAAAAATCCTTATCTATTTCTGTGGGGAGAAACTACAACAAATTACACTCAGTGGTAAGAATTTTCACAAATTTACCTTGACTTTTGTGTGGCCCAAAAGCTGCCATATACACTGCTCTACACTTAATCAAACTGCCTTTGTAGTTTTTGTAGCTAGAACAGATATAGTTATTATGTAGGTAGTAAGTTATCCCCAGGTGGCAGATATATGAACTGGTAAAAATGCAGTTACTAACTTAAAAAACATTAAGAAATTTGTTTAGCCAACAATGTTTTGTGGATGTGACACTTATCCAGCTCCACATATTCTTAAATTAAGTCTAGTGTCTAAACAACTGCATCCAGTGCACATGTATGGCTACAGCATTGTTTTTAAATGTGGGCACCTTCTCTTTCAACAAAAACTGTCCACTGTCACTGTCCAAAAAAAGCATAGAAATACCCATGAGTGCCATAGCAGACCCTATACTGGATCTATGGACTATGTATACATTTTGGACTGTAATACATTTAATTGTATAATTTACACTTTGTGTATTTTTATATCACAATATTTCCTTTTTCCACTGACTTACTCTGTGGTCTGTGTCCAAACACATCCTTCTGTCTTTTTGTAACTCTTTTTGGTGGAAAATCCCACAGGATTCTCAGAGTAGATTGTTTCCTGATGCAGGAATGCAGTGACAAGTCTGGGCATGCTCCCTGTCACCTGATTTTCCCATTGGAATGTATGCCTTCCCCCACCTACACATTTGCAAACATACAAATATGTAAAATCGGATGGCACCACATGCATAAGTGCGGACACAATCAAGTTAAGCATACATGCAAACATACATGCATGCACATACATTAAACAACAATACATACTCATTATGAATACTAAACGGTTGTTTTAAAATATTTGTATTACACACAAAAATAAAGTGTAAGGGGGTTATAAATATTACATGTCAGTGCAATAATTTGTACTGAAAATAAATGATAAAATAAGATATAATCAGAACGGATTACAGAGCAATAAACATGAATACCAACAGACAAAAAAGACAGAACACAAATAACAAAAGTATCCTCCACTATTAACCCCCAAAGTCAAACATCCCTCCTGAAAAATCAAACAGGTTTACCAAATGATAACTGCTGAACTCCAAATAATTACCGCTGTACAATAAAATACTCCCATTGAGTGCACTTGATCCTTCAAAGTATACTTGCCAGGTAACTAATGTATTGCAAATTGCTGCAGTAAATGTCCAGCTTTTATCTGTAAATCTTATTATTTTTTTATCTTGTTTCCTTGTGTTCCTTATTACATCTACTAGCTCAGAAGGGTTAAGATGCCTCAGACACTATAGAAAGCCAAGGGACACCCGTAAGAGAAATGTCACGCTGCCCTTACCATAGCGTACCCTACTTTTTATTGTTCTTCTTACTGGATTTTCCCCTCCGAGCCTCGGTGGATGCTGGGGAGACAAATGAACTGGCTGAGCAGTTTATAATTCTCAGGCCTTCCAACTCAGCAAGGGGTCCACTTCACTTTAACATAGTCCCAGAAAGAGACTGGCAGCCGAGGAAGACAATGTTAAGAGCCAAGCCAGCTGCAGAGAGACAATGTAGAAAACAAAAGAAAAGGTATAGGATATGAAAGATACTGTTAGAATATACTCTTTCACTGTTTTATGTTATTAGCAGTGAACATAGAGGAGAGTTTGAAAAAAGTAGAAGATATGAAAGATACTGTTAGAATATACTCTTCCACTGTTTTATGATATAAGCAGTAAACATTTGAGGCATCTTTTGACAAAACACGGGCTGAAGAGGATATGCATTGTGTGTGAGTAACCTGGGCCTTGATTAGCTTATCTTCTAGAATGCAGGCATATTTAACCATAGATCCCATCAGTAAATCTCCCTACCCCCAAAACTAACTGTGCTAAATGAAGCACAGACACACACACACCCACCATAAGGATTTAGGGTGAAAGGTGCTCTTACTGTTATTATCAGGCTCAAGAAACAAACAAACTCTCATATGTCAATTCATGAATGTGGAGGGGGCTAGGACAGAAATATTATGTGTGAAACATGGGTTGAGGAAGATTTCCATTATCACCACAGACACAGTATTTCCTATATTTATCACTGAAAAGCACATCAACAATTCAAACGGTCATGTAGTCATGCTTCAAACACTGTCCATGTCTGGCTGGCTGTTTTGATTATTATTCAGTTATTTTATTCTTTACAATAAATACACCTAAGTTTAACTTTTTTAGTCAGTAACACAAACAGATCTACCCAAATGTATAGAAAATTGTTTAGAAACATGTTCATTTGGCAGCATGTTCTTATGACTTTGATGCTTTGAACATAACTCGCTCATCTAAAGTGAGCGGTCTTCTGTAAATAGTAGCTAACCTTTCTAGAGGTCGGTGAAGTAAATCCTCAGAAGTTCAAAATGTAATAGCACTGGAAATCAATGGTAGGTTTTGTTGATCAATATACTCTTTCAGTTAGGCCACCACCATTTTTTATAGAAATGTATGGATGTAAAAAATTGTAGGATTTTATTGTCATGTATGGAAATTGTTTAGACAAGTTGCAGTTTGTGAATTTTTACTTGCACGACTGTCCGGACGTCATGTAATATCAAAGTGATACGATTTCTTTCATTAATAGAAGACAGGAAATCAAGCTACAACTTTCTAGTATACACTTCAGAGAAGACTAAGATCTGTCATTTGTGATACAAATAAAAAGCTATTATAATATAATTCAAATAAATAATAAGGTGGCTAATAATTGGAAACAGTGGCTGATAATAGGGGGTCGAATTTCACTACCACTGGAAATACCTCACTGAAAATATGTCACTACAAACTACTGAAAATATTGATTTCCCATTAATTACTGGCTAGCTAACATTTGTACAGTGTGGCAAAAAAAGTATTTAGTCAGCCACCAATTGTGGAAATTCTCCCACTTAAAAAGGCCTGTAATTTTCATCATAGGCACACTTCAACTATGAGAGAAGAAATTAGAAAAAATCCAGAGAATCACATTGTAGGATTTTTAATGAATTTATTGGTAAATTCCTCCGTAAAATTTGTATTTGGTCACCTACAAACAAACAAGATTTCTGGCTCTCACAGACCTGTAACTTCTTCTTTGAGGCTCCTCTATCCTCCACTTGTTACCTGTATTAATGGCACCTGTTTGAACTTCTTATCAGTATAAAAGACACTTGTCCACAACCTCAAACAGTCACACTCCAAACTCCACTATGGCCAAGACCAAAGAGCTGTCAAAGGACACCAGAAACAAAATTGTAGACCTGCATCGGGCTGGGAAGACTGAATCTGCAATAGGTAAGCAGCTTGGTGTGAAGAAATCAACCGTGGGAGCAATTATAAGAAAATGGAAGACATACAAGACCACTGATAATCTCCCTCAATCTCCCAAAAATCCCAGAACCACACGAGGGGACGTAGTGAATGACCTGCAGAAAGCTGGGACCAAAGTAACAAAGGCTACCATCAGTATCACACTGCGCTGCCAGGGACACAAATCCTGCAGTGCCAGACGTGTCCCCCTGCTTGAGCCAGTTCATGTCCAGGCCCGTCTGAGGTTTGCTAGAGAGCATCCCCAAAGAATGATGTTTCCACCTCCATGCTTCATGGTTGGGATGGTATTCTTGGGGTTGTACTCATCCTTCTTCCTCCAAACACGGCGAGTGGAGTTTAGACCAAAAAGTGCTATTTTTGTCTCATCAGACCACATGACCTTCTCCCATTCCTCCTCTGGATCATCCAGATGGAAATTGGCACACTTCAGATGGGCCTGGACATGCACTGGCTTGAGCAGGCGGACTTTGCGTGCGCTGCAGGATTTTAATCCATGACGGCGTAGTGTGTTACTAATGGTTTTCTTTGAGACTGTGGTCCCAGCTCTCTTCAGGTAATTGACCAGGTCCTGCCATGCAGTTCTGGGCTGATCCCCCACCTTCCACATGATCATAGATGCCCCACGAGGTGAGATCTTGCATGGAGCCCTAGACCGAGGGAGATTAATCGTCATCTTGAACTTCTTCCATTTTCTAATAATTGCGCCAACAGTTGTTGCCTTCTCACCAAGCTGCTTGCCAATTGTCCTGTAGCCCTTCCCAGCTTTGTGCAGGTCTACATTTTTATTCCTGATGTCCTTACACAGCTCTCTGTTCTTGGACATTGTAGTGAGGTTGGAGTCGGTTTGATTGTGTGGACAGGTGTCCACACACTCAATCAATGTAACGAGTTCAGTTGCAGTTAATACAGGTAATGAGTGGAGAAAAGGAGGGCTTCTTAAAAGAAAACTAACAGGTCTGTGAGAGCCGGAATTCTTACTCGTTGGTAGGTGATCAAATACTTATCTCATGCAATAAAATGCTAATTAATTATTTAAAAATCATACAATGTGATTTTCTGGATTTTTGTTTTCGATTCCATCTCTCACAGTTGAAGTGTACCTATGGTAAAAATACAGACCTCTACATGCTTTGTAAGTAAGAGCATTTGCAAAATCAGCAGTGTATCAAATACTTGTTCTCCCCACTGTACACATGATGTAAGAATGTTTTGGGGAGTATGCCCAGACACCCCAAAATGAGGCTTTGCCCCCCCATCCATGATTTTCTAGTGACGTCCCTGGTCCACACAAACATTTGAATTGGACTTCATTTTCCATTAGAAAGGATAATCGGGTGGCCATGATAATGAAGGATTGGATTGGAAACATAGCCAGGACACCTGGGTTAATGCTTTAACTACTGTGATAAGTGGCATAACCAGGTTATTGTAAGGTTTACCTTTTCCCCCTCGAAGATTTTAGTTTGTTTTTGAATTGAACTGTTCACATTATAGGTCATTTTAAACATGGAAAAAGTTCTGACATGATTAAACTTTGTCTCACAAAAAACTGGTGTTTTTACAGGGGTGTTGTAGACTTCTTATATCCACTGTACCAACACAATTGTACGTCATCCCAACAAGACTAAAAGTCAACTAAATATACCATAAGACACACTAAAGGTGTGCTAGGAGCTATTGTTAATGATAGACTCCTAAATATGACTACAACACAATGTGTTGGGAAGCCTCGTTAACAATGACAAACTCCTAAATATGACAACAACACAACATCTCTTTATCGAGGACAAACTAAAATAACTTTTTGGAGACATGGCTATTTATCCTAAAGTCAGACATATAAAACACTCCCCCAAATAGACGTTTGCAATAATTACTTTACCTTGGCATACACAACAAAAAGGACAGGAACTGTCCCACTTAATCAATGCCTATTTATCGAATGGATGGGGCGTTGCTGCCAGTTATTGTCAGACGTGAGACAAAGACAGTCATTTCTACCTTGTTCTTGTGAAGTCCATAACCAGTACAGTACAATTAAGCACATATGTCCACAATGCCATGCATTTAGTTGCACTCCAGTTTGCTCAGTTTTACACCTCTCCAGGTGAGCTTAGGAAGGTGAGGTTGATGGCCCACACCTTGGTGTTTCAGATCTTTTGAGAAGCAAATGTTATGCTGGACAACCGATTAACATCACCAAGGGTGTGCTGGAGTCTTGGTGGGCCAGACGTGCCTCTTCGTCGAATACACATCCACTCTTCCTTAACCGACATTTCTCATTACACTACACTCAGTCAGTTTTACATACAAATCCTATCAGATTTGCACATTCTTCGCAAAGGTCCACCATGATATTTTACAGTTGGTTTGGGTAATAGTAATAGCACATAAGTCAGAGCACAACATGGCAGATTAGCAAAAATACAATAAATTAAGAATTTACCAACATTTACTATGGAACAATGGTGAATTATATTAAGAATACTAGTGAAAGGATTCTAGGTAACTAAAAAAGGGATCTCATCCTTCATTGATGCACTTGGCTTGATATGGGTCTTTCCAGTCCTGCTTCCTTAACATTTAATTGTTGTCTAAATAAACAGCAGTCTGCAGCAACACAAAGCTTTGGTTTGTAGTTTGTCTGATGCTGTTCCAGAACGTAAGAGCTGTCAGAACTAGAAAACAGATTTTTCAGCATGACTCCAAATTTGTTTTAGGCTTATAGATTTCCTACCTTAAGCTTTTTCTTGGTCTTCCAATTCATACTTGCTCATAGGCTCTTACTCAGTGGCAGAGTATAGAGCCCTGAAAGCCAAACTCACCAGTGAAACAGTGGCATGTAACACAATCATGCACATTTCTTCAAATATATTGATGTAGGATTCTATCATTGTATTCATGGATATTGGTACAATCTGTCTCCAAACCATCTTTAAGTTCCTCAAATAGCCTCATTAGTCAAGTTCCACATCATATGTCTGACAGACATTGCCATGTACCTAAATACAGTACACGGAGGGATGAGTTGTATCTTAACATGGTGTGAGTTTCCTGGGGGGAAGTCCCTTTCTTGGATGGTAGAATGTATGTATAACGTAGGTAGGGTAAATGTTCGGACATTCCCCAACCAAAAGCCCTGGGTTAATGGTACTATCCGTGCTATGCTCAGAGCACGGTCCTCTGCTTATAGTTCTGGGGACCTGGATACTCTGAGGTCCAGATACGACCTATGGAAAGCCATCAGAGATGCCAAAAGAGACTACTATAATTATTTAATCAAACTACCACAGCTGTGAACCGAAACACATGTGGTGTGGACTGCGACACATCAGAGGCTATAAAGGGAGAAACAGCAATGATGCCCAGCCTGATACCTCTCTGCCCAGCGAGCTCAACTGGTTAAATGCTCGGTTCGAGGCGACCGATACCATGCTCGGTCTGGAAGGCTTGCTGAAGATGGCTGCACTCTGCCCCTAACCAAGGCTGACATGAGGAGAGCTTTAAAAAGAGTGACCCCTCTGATGTCTCCAGGCTGTGTCCTCAGGGGGTACACCAAGGATACTCATAAGCCCACGGCTGAGCACCGCTAAGTTGGAGTTTTCCCGGGTGGATGAGAGGGTTCACCTCCCTACGCCTACGGGTTGTGGGGGGGGGAACTGACTGTTGTTTGTGCGTATGCCTCAAACAGCAGTTCAGAGTATTCTGCCTTCTTGAAGACCCTGAATGGAGTACTGTACGGGGCTCCAGTAGGGGACTCCATAATTCTGCTGGGAGACTTCAACACGCACATGGGCAATGATGGAGTCACCTGGAGAGGCGTGATAGGGAGGAATGGCCTCCCTGATCTGAACTCGAGTGGTTGTTGTTAGAGATCTGTGAAAGTCATGGATTATCTATAACAAAAACCATGTTTGAACATAAGGATGCTCATAAGTGTACATGGTACCAGAGGCCGAAGCACTATAGGCCGAAGGTCGATGATCAATTTTGTGATTGTGTCATCAGATCTGAGGCCGCATGTTTTGGACACTCGGCTAAAGAGAGGGGTGGAGCTGTCAACCGATCACCATCTGGTGGTGAGTTGGGTCAGGGGGTGGGGAAAGACTTGACAGACCAGGAAGGCCCAAACGGGTAGTGCAGGTGAACTGGGAATGTCTGGAGGCCCCTGTCTGAAAGATCTTTAACTCACACCTTCGGCTGAGCTTTTCTGACATCCCTGTGGAGGTTGGGATCATTGAAACTGAGTGGTCAATGTTCAAAGCTTCCATTGCCAAAGCTGCGGCGGGCAGTAACCCTCATACACCTTGATGGACACCGGTGGTCAGGGAAGCCGTCCGACTGAAGAAGGACTCCGGAGGCAGTTGCAGAGTACTGGCAGACCCGAAGGGCTGCAACCTCGGCCATGAAAGAGGCAAAAGAGCGGGGGTGGGAGGAGTTCAGGAAAGCCATGGAGAAGGACTTTCGGTCGGCACCAAGGTGTTTCTGGAAACCTGTCCACCACATCAGGAGGGGGAAACGGGGAACCATCCAAGCTGTGAACAGTAAGGATGGAACACTGTTGACCTAAACTGAGGAGGTATTGGGGCGATGGAAAGAACACTTTGAGGAACTCCTAAATCCCACTAACTTTAGTAGAGGCAGAGCTAGAGGCTGATGGGGAAAGCACCGTCAATCTCCTTGGCAGAAGTCACTGAGGTAGTTAAACAGCTTCACAGTGGCAAAGCTCCGGGGATTGATGAGATTCGTCCAGAAATGTTGAAAGCTTTGGATGTGGAGGGGATGTCTTGGATGACACGCCTCTTCAACATTGCATGGTAGTCGGGGGCAGTGCCTAAGGAGTGGCAGACTGGGGTGGTGGTTCCCCTATTCAAAAAGGGGGACCAGAGGGTGTGTGCCAATTATAGAGGTATCACACTACTCAGCCTCCCTACTCAGTCTACTCAAAGTTGTAGGAAAGGAGGGTTTGGCAGATAGTCAAACCTCAGATTGAAGAGGAACAATGCTGATTCCGTCCTGGTCGGAACAACCGACCAGCTCTTTACTCTTGCAAGGATCGTGGAGGGGGCCTGGGAATATGCCCATCCAGTCTACATGTGCTTTGTGGATCTGGAGAAGGCGTACGAGTGAGGGAAAAATGGAACTGGAGATTGGCCGAAGAATCGGAGCATCGGGAGCAGTATTGCATTCGTTTTACCACACCATTGTGACAAAAAGAGAGCTGAACTCTTGATATACCGGTCAATTTCTGTTCCTACCCTCACCTATGGTCATGAAGACTGGGTCATTACCGAAATAACTAGATCGCGGATACAAGCATCTGAAATGAGTTTTCTCTGAAGGGTCACTGGTGTCTCCCTTAGAGATAGGGTGAGAAGCTCAGTCATCCGTGAGGAACTCGGAGTAGAGCCACTGCTCTTTTGCATTGAAAGGTGCCAGTTGAGGTGGTTCGAGCATCTGGTAAGGATGCCCCCAGGATGTCTCCCTAGAGAGGTGTTCCAGGCATGTCCAGCTGGGAGGAGATCTCAGGGTAGGCCCAGGATTAGGTGGAGAGATTATATTTTGACACTGGCCTGGGAACACCTCGGGATCCCCAGGTCAGAGCTGGCAAATGTAGTTCGGGTAAGGGAAGTTTGGGGTCCCCTGCTGGAGCTGCTACCCCCTGACCCAACAATGGATAAGCGGATGAACATGAAGAAACTTTATAATCTCTCAGTGGCATAGGGTGATGAAGCCGCGTCCTGGTGCAACCTGACCTTACAGCCCCTCCAGGCCCCCATTGTTAGGTATATTATTGCTATTCTTGCTCTATCTATAATATTTAATACTTTTACCAGTATCGTTCATATTCCCCATAATACTCTTTTTAAAATTGCTGTTAGTTTACTAAATGATTGCTATATATTTTGCTATATTTTAAGAATTTAATTGTGCAGGTGTTATTTGGGGCATTTGATAAACTTTGAACTTCTGCATTTCCTTTGTATCAACCTCTGTCTACATCTGACTATTCTGTTTGCCTGCTCCTGGGTGTTGAATTGAAAAGAAATTCTACCCACTCTGTAATTGGATGTGTGCTTGTCCTACTGAAATGTGAACTTCATCTTCAGCTTTCTAACCGAGTCCTGGAGGTTTTGTGCCAAAATTGCCTGGTATTTGGAACTGTTCACAATTCTCTCCACCCTGACTAAGGCCCCGGTTCCAGCTGAAGAAAAACAGCCCCAAAGCATGATGCTGCCACCACCATGCTACAATTTTGGTGATTGTGCCAAACACACCGTTTGGAATTATGGCCAAAAAGTTCAACCTTGGTCTCATCAGACCATAACACATTTTCCCACATGCTTTTTGGAGACTTGATGTTTGTTTTTGCAAATTTCAGCTGGGCTTGGATGTTTTTCTTTTTAAGAAAAGGCTTCCGTCTAGCCTTAATGTTGCTGTTGGCCTCTAGGAAGCCTCCCTGACCTGTATTCTTCTTGTCTTTTCATCAATTTTGGTTGGACATCCAGTTCTTGGTAATGTCTGTGTTGTGCCATATTTTCTCCACTTGATGATGACTGTCTTCAATGTGTTCCATGGTATATCTAATGCTTTGGAATGTGTTGGAAGCCTTTATGTGCTGATGGTTATGCCATAAGACACTGGATGATACCTATTACAGAAGTAGTGAAAACACAAAAAAACATTGTTTTCAAAGAGTTCACGCATTTAATTACCTGGCAGCGAACATGCTGAATCACAGGAGAGATGAGCAGAGCGGGAAAAGGACATGTTCAATATTTTAAAATTGCCCAGATATACGTGACCTTGCCTCAGACCTAGTTTTTAATGTATTTGTGATTAAGTTAATCTGCGGCCCCCTGATGTTATTCCAAGTTGTCTGCGGGCCCCTGATGACCAGTACATAATATCTCTGGCCCCCACCCCATTCAAGTTGCCCACCCTACCTTAAAGGATAGACCTTTTTGAGAGGCAACTAGAACTTTCATGTTATTGAAGACTGATATCAGCCTGCGTGGTCAGGCTTTAATAATTTTACTTTATAATAACTTTGCCTGTTTTGTGCAAAATTTCACTTTTGTTTTCCTTTTTTGTACACCCTTTGATTACCAACTTAAAATTAGCATGTAATTCAATACATTTCTTTATTTTCTGTGAAGGTAAGACAAATGACTAATGATAATGAGACCTCCGCTCTCTGTCCATGAAGCAGAAATAAACACCTCCATGAAGCAGAAATAAACGCCTCAATAGATACAATGAGAGGTGTAATTAGGCAAATCAGGGACCAAGTTATACCACACAGACGAGAAGAAATGAAAAAGTCTGTCACTTTTATCACACTTGCACTATATCTCTGGGAGGTGTGTGTGACCTCAAGGATGGTGGCCATCAACCACAGAGTGAGACAAGATTTGGCAGGATAACCTCCAGGGCAACTCAATATCTATGACATCAGCAGTCTGCAAATTGTTGCATCATCTCTTCTCCATTTCTTCTCCAAGTCACTCTCACCTATATTAAAGCTGTGTGCCTCTCATATGCACATAACCAACAAGTTATTTCTCTCATACAGAAACAGACTCACAGGCACTCAAAAAGACACATTCTTCAATAGTCTTTACTACTCTCATTGACACTTATAGATTAAACCTGCTGTTGTTGAGTGGTTGGAGAGATTGATCTGGATTTACTTTAATCATGCATTAAGAGTGGTACAATTTCAGTCCAGATCATGCCCGTGTGTGCTTTATAGCAAATTCCCAGCGGAATACTTACATTGAAGATGGACCAAAATGTTTACAAATAATTCTGTCTCAATCATTCTGCCTTTCAGACAGCATCAGTTGAGTTGTGCACACATTATTCCAGGAGGACCATTACATGGGTTATAAACACATGCACATGAACAGAATGTACATATAAACCAAAAAATGCTCTCACACACACACACACAAACACACACACATTGGATGAAGAGGTTTCATGCTAGCTACAGCGGCTTATAGTTGCTAAGGCAGCAGTTTAAAATCCAGCACACTAGAGCCCTTTAGGTTAACAAAGAGTCAGAGTTGACCTGAATTGTCCAATTCCTCTCTAATCACAGATTAAAAAATGTGCAGCATTCTTTTGAGAATTTAGCCACACAACAGACCTGGTTTAACGATTTTAAGATTGTGTTCTGACATATAGAAGTATTTCAGCCTTTTCTATGGCATTAATCAAAGAAATCCAGTAAGGTGGTTCTGTAATTCTTAACTATGATCTAGGTCATAGTTCTAGATCTAGATCATAGTTAACAGGTGGAATATCCCCTTGAATTGTGAATAAGGACATACATTTTCCCTAGACATAAAATAAAGTACAAATATTACATTTAAATCCGAATCATCACTTTTTTCAACTGCTAAGGGACCTAAAAAATCTGATTGAGTAACTGGTTGATCACTGACATTTAGCTGATGGAATTGTGATCACATTATTAGTACTTTTAAAAATGCTCCAGGACTAAATTGTGTTCTTACTCTCTTTTTAGCGCAATACATTTTCACTGGAACATTTCTTCGAAAGACAACACCCAAAAACAACAGATTTCCTGCTGTGCAATATGTGGATTCTACAGAATACAGTAAAAGCCTCCTTTCCAGAATGCAAATTGGTCAAGTGGAAAAGGCTGTGAAGCTGGTTGGAAGACAGTTCACTGTTTCCTTCTCATTTCATGATTATGCAATCTTAAAATACCATAGGGAAATTTACTTTAAATCTGATAGAGAGCCCACGAAGACATGCTTCAGCTGAATGACTCAAGAGGGGAAGAAGTAGGAGATAGAGCGAGAAGGATGGAGGAAAATTTACAATAAAATGCAAGTCTAAACAATAGGCTCCTTACCACTTCCCTCCCACTTTTTCCCTTTCTCTGGAGTTTAACACAGCAGACCACTGCTAATCTAGTAGAGTTGGAATGCATGATATTACATAACCACAAAGCCATTAGGGACTATTGGACTGTAATTACAAGGGATTCTCTTTGTATATCCCAACCCGCTCCGTCCAAAAGTTCCTTTGTGAACAATTATTATCATTTGAAATATGACACAAATCTGGTCATGACAGTCATTGCATTATTCAAGTTCATTGCAAGTTATGGCGCATGCACTTCCTTTTATGGCTTTAATGACTGGAATTGTGTATTTACTTCCTGCAACTGTAACACTTTTTTTACTTTATACTGCACTATTTGCCTAGCTACCAGTAATATGTGCCATACGGTTTATACTGGGAACATTTCATATTTAATTAGGTCAAAGCTATCTGTTACGTGCTGGGAAGCAATGGTAGGGATGTGAGTGGGTTAGGTACTGTAGTGCTGTTGTGTTTGCTACTCTTTTATTTCTTATTGTGTTTAAACCAGAATATTTGTTTTCTGTGAAAGGTGCATGTTACCAGAACATTCCTATTCATAAAAAAAGTTGCAGCATTCTCAGAGTTATTATTGGTTAGAATCCCCTACTCAAGACGCTGGTTGGACTGACAGCTGGTTACCTCATTAGCCAGGATGTCTTTCACCTGCTGGTCCAGCTGGGACAGTATTTAATAGATATAATCACAATGCTTCAGCTGGAATGGGCCAAGCTTAAAGAACGCTCCCACTTATTGGGGGTATAAGCCTGAAACATTTGTTTGGTTTGCACATATTTTAGAACCACTTCTAAATCCATTTTTGTTTTTTTAGTCTGTGAATACCTTTGTTAGTTCTCCTAGTTTGAGCAACAATATTTTTGGTTGGTTGGAAATGTAACATTGCATTACACAACATTTTCACTTGCAACCTTTTCATGATGACCAGAAGTCTGTAACTGACAGAATTATTATAACCTTTACATTTTGCCTCTAACAAAAGAACAGAGCCTTGAAAATGTAATTCACCAAGTTTTGCTTGTCTAGTATAAGACACGAGCACAAGCCTAGCTGACTAGTGTTAATGAAGAGGCTAGTTGCAGGATATCCGGTTCTTTGTTCATGCAAACTAATGTGGTACATGTAGCAGCAGCTGTGTTGTTGCCTATCTAGCGAGTTTGGGATTTTTACATTTAATACCAAGCATCCAACAATTCCGAATGTTTCCCTGTCCATGTTGAAATACTGGTTGCCATGGTTAATCAACTGAAGTTTCACATTATCAAAATGTAATTTCAACAGTTGAAAAGATAGGCTTCCAAACAGAAATCTATTTTTTGTAATAAAAAACAATATATATTTTTTAAATAAATATGTTTTAATTGTTACACTAAAAACAAAATATGTTAATATTGTAAAATGGATAATTTACAGCACCAATAAATATATTAATGTGAAAATAAACTAAATTGTGGCTGTACATGACAACAAATAAGTATTTCAGACACTTAAATACAAATAGAATGTTTCTTTTTCATCAGAGGGAAGAGAGCATTATAAACATTACCACTGATCTACAATGCTCCTGAATCCCCAGTAGGCAAGGTTTAGTCCTGTTAACCAACCATAGTTAAACACAGTCTGAAGTGAGCAAAAGCAGTCCAGCCACAGTCTCAGTGTGGACTTCACCCAAGCTGACCAATATTCTCATCTTTGTGTTAACTGCCAAACACATGTCTTGCCACAACTGCCACATTGGCTGTCCATCTTGTCACATGCATATGTGTAGCAGGGCATGAAAGTAACCCAGAGTCAAGAATCTCTAGCCCACCAAAACATACCTACTTTTCAGGAATGTTGAAGTTCTTTCTGTTCCTTTTTTCCGACACACTAAAAAATGCAGTCCACAGTTTTTCATGTTCAAACAGATCAGGTGACAACATTAACAGGAGAACAAGAAAAATATCAACCATAACACTGCATATAAATATCAATTAAATATACAGAATACTGAAAATAACCTAGAATTATAAATTAGAATTATTGTACTAGAAAAAGGGATATTAGGTAAGTATATACAGACCGTTATTTTTGACATCATATAATACTTTTATACAGCTCTGGAAAAAATTAAGAAACCACTGCACCTTTTTTTCTTTCCAAAAAAGTTGAAAAGGAAAGTTGAGTGATGAACAGAAGCGATCAATTTGCAGTGGTCTCTCAATTTTAACCCTGCTGTTCCCTATTCAAAACAATCCTTTTTGACTTTTTTGGAAAAGTAAGAAAAAGGTGCAGTGGTCTCTTAATTTTTTCCAGATTTGTATGTGTGCAGTTCTCTTTGGGAAACCAAACATGAATAAAGCAAATGGAGGTTACTGATTTGATAGTGGTGATAGCAGATCACGTTATGTATTAGTCTCCATTTATACCTATGTATAATATCCCTTTTGAAGTATTCTTTCACCAAAACCTATCTGGTGTTAGTTGGTACAGTGGTGACAAAACTGTAATCCCAAACAGCAAATGACATCACAGGGGGAAATAGTTCTGCATTATCTGGAAAACAGGAACAGTGCGTTAACGCACTCCAGGGTTTCCTCTAGTAGGTCTGAGGAGTCAGGCCCCCGTTGCCTCTCTCGGAAAAGCTGTGGTCATAGTTTCACTTCGTGTACAGATATATTTAAAAGACACCAATACCCACAGCAGGCCAACATCCAGTGAAGTATTACATAAAATTCAATGGATTCAGAAAAAAAAAAAAAACACTGCCCTTTTCATGTGCATGCCCTAACAAACTGGCATTGAAACACAACCCATTCACACATCCATTCCAAGGCGCTTTCGTACATTTTTATAATGTCCTCTTTGTTATAGCAGCAAAACACATTGTCATTGTCCTTTTTAAGTTATATATATATATATATACACACACACACACACACACACACACACACACACATACACACACACACATCTCAGAAATATACAACGGCGTTATAGCTCAGTCCCTCTTCATCGTTCACTTTCGCCTGGTCTTTCTTGCGCTGTACTTTTCTGTCCAGACAGGGAATGCTTTCTCGGGTTTCAAAGTGCTGTGCCAAGAAAATGTTCCTTCATTTCAGTATCCCCTTCCCTGCTCCTCATTTCATCTCCTTGGTTTGTCACATCTGTGAATGACAGACAGCAGGTTAGAAGGCAGACAACCTATCAGACCTCTAAAATGTTTTCCTCAAAATGTGGAAAATCAATTGCCAACCCTACCGCTTCGCCCAGTGCCATATAACCAATTAAAATACTGTTGCTGGTCACCTCACTTGTGTGTGGATCTCTAAATCCAGCACATAGTGTGTTTGTGTGTGTGGGGGGCCCCACAGGGTTTAAAGGTCAGGAAGGGTCTTGGAAGGTCACGAACACTGAGCCTTGCGGGAGTTGGACCAGAAGCAGCAGACAGATGTAATCCCTGTTTAGTAATCGCATTTCAGGCTACGCTTTATAGGAGTTGTGAGTTGGACCACAAGCAGTATGGACAACGCTTTTACATTCAACAAAATGAGGAGCCTTTTTTTCACACATTTAGGAACGATGAGAACCACTTCCCCTGTTTATTGTTACTCATGTCATGTGCATAATTTTCATCTTTAGTCTCAATTTGCACTGACATACTTGGCACAATCCAGAATGCTAGAAGTTAAAAACAAAGGACTATAAAATCCCCCTCCTACACAGGTGGTTATACATATATTTGTAGTGATGGGAAAGCGACTGGGAAACTTTCCTTGGAGATGACATGTGGACTGCGTAGGTCAGAATATAATTGGCATTCGTTCACTAGAAACTGACCCAATATGGTCTTAAAAACATAAAACCCCCACCCCCTATGCAAACATCTTGCTCAGAGCTAGAATTTGTTTGTACAGAACAGAGCATATTTGAAAGACATCTGAGAGGAGAAAGGAACTGTTTGGGTCTTTTTTTGTCAATCACACATGGATCGATAAGACTACTTGGCTTTACTGTACCATTTCTACAGCATAAACACAACAGCAAAGTCAAAGTTCTTACATCAAGGAAGATGTTAGGAAGAATATCAGGGTGATACACATGACAAATGACGAGCACACTTAAAAGCAAGCATAGGCCCATGTTCCCTATACATACACAGACAAACCAAAACACATAATATTCATGAGAAGCATGCATTTCTTGGTGGGGGGAAAAAAGTCATGCAAAAGATAGCAGTAATGAGGCGGATGGATGTGTGAGTGGGTGAATAGAGTATAGGTCAAGGCACGTTGTTTATCGTAATATTTCGTAAACAAACCTGCAAGTTCTTTCGTTTAACTCAAGTTGTCTGGACTTGCAGTCTAATTGTGTAAATTTGCAGGAACATTTACAGGTGCGAGGGTCCTGCACAAACAAGCGCTTTCTTCTCTCTGAGCAAGGCTCACAGTGGCTGCAAGGGAAGCAAAAAGGGAGAGACAGAAAGAGAGGTCTAAGCTATAAAGCGTATCCAGCAAAAAAATAGGGGTCGACTCAGACACTCATGCACCGTCCCGAAAACCCCAAACTACCACCTACCCTTGCCCTGAAGAAAACCAATACCACATCATTCGACTCCAACCTTCAGCCTTGACTAATATCACCAGCCTAAACCTACGCACAGACACAATGTTGGCGCAATATTTGTTTGACACTGCACCCACTGCGGATGGTGTGAAGTTGTTTTTTTGTTGTTCTGGAGGGTTGTGATTGGATTAGGAAGACAGCAGAGACAATGGGTGACACAGCATATGGATACTTTCTACAAACATGGTCCAAGTCATGCTTGGAAACATTTTCACACACTCTCATTCATCTGGATGGATGGCATGAAAAGCACATAGTGATTGTCTATGAAGCGACACTGAATGTAAACATATGCATCTGATCCGTTACACACACACCCCCCAACATCCAGACGCAGACACACAACAGGTGCATGTATGATATAGTTCAGAGCAGAAACAAGTTTGTTTCCGTCTTTCAAGGTTTGCCACCACCCAAAACGAGACACACCGTTGGATGTTTTCATGCTATCAGGATCATGGTTTGACTGAGACAGCGCAAGCTTGAACGCAATGCACAGATCATGCAATACAGACCAAAAGCAGTCTAATTGTGCTAATTTCATTATCCTTGTTTGAAGTGCAAGTAGACGCCTCAGCTGGTGCCTGAAGAGGTGGTATTTCTCATTGAGACGAATACATGTGTGTCGAGGTCACACTGGAAACAGAAGGGCAAGAGAGACAAGGCAGCAGCGCAAAGCACCGGGCGAGACAAAGCTACACTTCGTCTCAGACCACTCTGCTGAACCTATGATGCTGTACTTCTGCTGGCACGTGTGAGACCAGATGGCATCTGCGTCATGTTACAAGACATTCCTGTCTAAAACAAAAAAATCAGGAACAAGGCAATCCAAAGCAGACTATCTGTGCACTGCCGAAGGCCACAATAACTTGATCCCAACACAAACTGAGCCAAGACGGTCCATATTAACAGCAATTTAACCCATGACACTATGCAGGTATCAACTTAAGAAGAGAGTATCTGCTTATGTATAAATTGTCTGAATTATAAGGCAGCGGAAAACCAAGCCTTAGCAACATGTAAAGTCAACGTGGCACAAAGCCAGTCGCTATTAAATGTGGGAGGGTTGGGGTGCAGTAAACATCCATTATTGTACTGACATTAACTGACGGTTCTCTTTGACATCAGTGTCAGCCGCCAGACAAAAGTCAAATCTAACAAAAAAAGTGCCTGGCGCCAAACTAAAAGGTGTTTGCATTTTACAAGACAATAAATGCGTTCCTCCAAAAATCAAGCCAACAATCAGGAGACAGTGCCCACGTGCTGAGATGATGCAGCAGTGGTGCTAGGGCAGAGGGCACGGTCAACCTTCCGCCAGACTCTCCCTGTCTCTCTTTTGACTATTGGACCTGGAAGAGACAACCTGACGAAAGAGAAAAGATGTCCAACTGGAAACAGGGACAGTAATGCAGAGATTTCAATCGATAGCATTTAGGCCACTGAGTAGACAATCCATCAATACGAGCATCATCCTTATCTAGTATCCTCATTAGAAGGGGGGATCAAATAATTTACAAGTCCAGAGTGTTTCATACTGTGTGTCCGTATAATTTACAGTATACAATGTATGTGAATGAATGAGTCAGTTAAGGTCACTTTGTAAGAGTGCCACCTGTGACGCCATGGTCTTGGGATTGACTCCCACAGGGGGCCATCATGAAACAAAAATTATCTGAAAACATAAGCTGTCCTTACTGGATGTTATTCTGAATAAGTCTGCTAAATGACATGTAAATGAATGTGAGAGTTTGCCAGAGTTCATGAATGGGCTTTTATTTCCTCATTACCACACATTGGCGGACGTGACATGCTGGCCTACGTGCTGGGTGACAGGCAGAGGTGTGAGCGTGTGGTAAAGTGTAGGGACAGGGCTCGGTCTCAAGACAAACGGATTTGACTCAGCCTTCTCGGCTAGCCAACATGATCCCATCTCTCCTTCACTGATCCATGTTACATTAACACTGCGAGGTGCAGCCTCACACAAACACGCACATATCCAATTAAAAACACAGGGGACATCCTCTTCTGACCTGCCGGTTGTGAAGTTGAAGACGTGCACGCACACATGCCCCTATTTAAAAAAAATGAGCATTGGTCAATTTCCACCCCCTCCATGCTTTAACTAACCACGTCCATGACGTCTCCAATCTCATCTAAAGCTAAAAATAAATATGGGTTAACTGCATGACATCTGACGCTATGATTAGACTTCAGTAGGAGCCATAGGGGTCTAGGGTCAGGCCTAAGCAACTGGCACAGAACTGGTCGACCGCCGGGCAGCTCCCGGGCCAGAGGTGGGTGGTCCGGAGCTGGCTGACTGCTTCAGCCGAACCGTAAAGCGCTAAACAGGCTGCCATAAAAATGCAAGAAGGTGAGCAGAAATAGCTCATGTGAAATAACGGCTCCCTTATCAGCAAAAGTAAAGATAGTGGCTGTTATTTTCCATAAGGTAAGCTGTAACTCCCACGAGACTGGGAGGGCACATGGAGAGCTTGGCCTGTGACTCCCCAATGTGAGAAAGGCTTTGTGTTTTCAGTGTCGGAACCTATGGAGGTCCTGGCAATTCTTATCAGTCATTGTGGCCCTAGTACTTCGCCCCACATTAAAATGGTTAATCTATCAATGAGAGCAGGCCAGCTGCTGGCTTCTCAGTGTGTCAGGAAATATCCTGCCGCTACCTGGATACAGTTTGCACAAACACTCACTTGTCACTTGTACCGCAGCATTCAATTGGCTCCTCCTCATCTACATGTGCTGTGGCCAATCAATAGGATGAATACATTAATACCAATTGGTTCGATATGAATAGCCCTGGCCCACATAGCCCTGGCATAGAAGCTATTTGGCAGTTTCAATATAACTGTGGGAGCCAAACTAAAATGTAGACATCCCCTCCCCTCATCCCTCAAATAACTCAACAATAACAATGCAGAACTGGTACTCACTATTCTTTCTTTGCAATAACCTCTGGTTTTGGTCTGAAATAGAAAATGGAGAATAAAACATTTTTGCTTCATATTTTTATTAACTAAACAGCAAAGAAAAACAGAAAAACTGTTTAGCCTGAAATCTTTACAGGCCAGAAAAAAGATTCTTACCTGCATTCACACTTTCGATGTTCTGTGAAACTTAACTGAAAAGTATGTTGCAACATTTTTTGTTTCTTTCTCAACACCTGCGGGGGAAACCAAACATTGAATATTAAGAATGAGATTTAAAAAACAGGGTTATGCTAACCCCCAAACCTAATTCCTGTCTTGGAACACAACTACCTCAGAGATACCTAATGAGCACCTAGCACGAACTTGACCACAGACTGCACTGTGTGACCACAGTCTTGACTGTGCGGGGGAGACCAGCAACGTAGCCAGCCATGCATTGTATCACATTTGTGTATTGCTACCCTACCCGATGCCAACAGTGAGTCTTAACTCCTGACAAGAGACTTCAACCACACCAAGAGGGGCGTGCAGGGGTGAACAAAATAACTAACATGCCAGACCTAGCTGCTTTAATTTCTCCACATGAAAGAGACACGCTTTCAGAGAGAGGGGTTTGACAGACAAATAGAGAAAATTAAGATGTATGGGACAGAAAGTGGGATTGAAATGTATGAGACGAGTGAAAAGATTTAGGACAGAAAGAGGCAGAGAGAAATGGGAAACCGATGTCATGTCAATACTTCCTCAATCCTAGTTCCTGTTAACAAGCGCAGGCGAGAATACGTGCCGAAGCTCACCGTCAAGGTAACGTTTTTTGTTTCAATGGGGACACACTCGAGGGCCTCATCATTGCAGCAGCCTGCGCAGCGCATTAGCACCACACACGACGGGATGTAGATGTGCTCGATATCATCTGGGTACTCCTGGAATATATCCACCAGCAGCTCACGAGTCCGGCACATGCTTTTGTTATACACATCCATGAATGGGACCACTGTGGGAGAATGCAAAGAAGGACAATGTTAACCCTGCTTCCTACTCGTCATTAAGAAACGTTCAGGTAAAGATGGAACAAGGAACTTTTCACCTCGCCAGCCATAGGCACCTACTGAGCCGGCCATAGGCACCTACTGAGCCGGCCATAGGCACCTACTGAGCCGGCCATAGGCACCTACTGAGCCGGCCATAGGCACCTACTGAGCCGGCCATAGGCACCTACTGAGCCGGCCATAGGCACCTACTGAGCCGGCCATAGGCACCTACTGAGCCGGCCATAGGCACCTACTGAGCCGG
>JACXGJ010006270.1:0-35119 GCA_016801105.1 Esox niger
TGATAGTTGTATGTATCTGTGTTAGTTGTATGTAGCTGTGATAGTTGGATGGGGCCGTGTTAGTTGTATGTAGCTGTGATAGTTGTATGTATCTGTGTTAGTTGTATGTAGCTGTGATAGTTGTATGTATCTGTGATAGTTGTATGTAGCTGTGATAGTTGTATGTATCTGTGTTAGTTGTATGTAGCTGTGATAGTTGTATGTATCTGTGATAGTTGTATGTAGCTGTGATAGTTGTATGTATCTGTGTTAGTTGTATGTAGCTGTGATAGTTGGATGGGGCCGTGATAGTTGTATATAGCTGTGATAGTTGTATGTATCTGTGTTAGTTGTATGTAGCTATGATAGCTGGATGGGGCCGTGATAGTTGTATATAGCTGTGATAGTTGTATGCAGTAGTGATAGTTGTATGTAGCTGTGATAGTTGTATGTATCTGTGTTAGTTGTATGTAGCTGTGATAGTTGTATGTAGCTGTGATAGTTGTATGTATCTGTGTTAGTTGTATGTAGCTGTGATAGTTGTATGTATCTGTGTTAGTTGTATGGCACTGTGATAGTTGTATGTATCTGTGTTAGTTGTATGTAGCTGTGATAGTTGTATGTAGCTGTGATAGTTGTATGTAGCTGTGATAGTTGTATGTAGCTGTTATAGTTGTACGTAGCTGTGATAGTTGTATGCAGCAGTGATAGTTGGATGGCAGTGTGATATTTTATATTGTGAATCTGTTATTTTAACAGTGTTATAACAACATATTGTAACAACTTATAGCGCATCTATCTAACAATGGACAAATAGGGACAGTGTCATTTAAGACAAGGAAAATTAAACTATTACTTTAGATATTAAACATTAAATCATGAATTTGTTTTCAACCAATTAATACTTCACACTGTTGTTTAATAATCATTTACTGATTGCATCTTTTTCTTCCTTTGGCAGAGTGAAATAAAATGACTCTGTTAAGCTCTAATGACCATTAGCCTTAATATCTACTAAAAAGCTAGAACAATTGGATCAGAAATATCACACTTCAAACAGTGAACATATACTGTAGTGTGTGGTGCTGTTTTATAGGGCCATGCAACGTGCCCCAAGGAAAGTATGTTAAATTCACGTGTAAATCTAATTGCATTGGAGTCAGAAGAACAATCAAGATACAGGTACGGCCTACTATTTGTTCTTATCTACGGCACTAAGAACAGGCATCAATATTTTCTGTCAGCAGAGGGAGCTGTTGTATCAAACATTTCACCATGGCAATAATTACAAGGGAGTTTTTTTGGCTGCTGACTGACCCTCCGGAAACCTTTTTTCAAAGCAGATACAAATGACGCCATGTGTCCTCTGTTTCTGTGTTCTGAAGTTGCTGACTCCAGTCATATTTTAAAATGACAGGATATGTATTTTACCCATCCGCTAACAGCAAAACAACATAGCTTGAGTTCACATCCAACATTTCTTTGACGTTGCCCTACTTCTCAATGGCCTTTCCAATTATTTCATAATTTATCAAAATGTATCAAATTACTATCTGTTCAACGTACCTGGTGTGTACCAAAGCTGTCTGCGTAATTCAATGATATTGTTGATTTCTTTTGTATATGTTTATTTGTTTATTTTTTGCCAGACCCCATAAGTGGTCGGACAATGTCTCTTTCAGAGTGTTTGCGTGCGTGCGTGAGTGAGTGAGTGTGACTACCCATTGTCAAATAGCGTAGTGTTTAGAGATGCAGACTGACATTTAGGCTACCAGAGTTTGATCCTCGCCACAGACAAAACAAATTATGCATTAGGATTTGTTCAGGATTGACAAAAACATTGCAGGCCGAATGCTTCAGTAGCTACTTTAAAGTAAGACCAAAATAAAACAGTTTAAAGTTATATTGCGACTATTTCTGGTGGATTTTCAAAGTATGCATTCGTGCATGCTTTTTAGGGTAATATCGACCACAGCCCCTGTGCAGTAGAGGAGGTGCTTACACAATATTCTTGTCTTTTCACTTGACGAAATAGTTATCGTCACCAATATTGATAGTTGAATCAATGTCATTCATGGATGAAAGAAAAAAAAACATTGTTGTGACAGTGCCAGTGTAAAGTTCATCTTCAGTCTTGCTAGCAATTATTCAATTCTTATGACTATTCCAAGTAGTAAGTAGATACTAGTAGGCCTACTACTGGGTTATTAGCTGATAAAACTGCCAATGGTGAAAGCCATACAGTTCATAGATGCTATATGTTGTGGAAGTAAACTCAATAAGAAACGTTAGTCAGTTTAACAATGATTAATGGTGTCTAGCTAAAAATTCTAACTTCATGTTAATGCATGACAAAATTATGTAATGTCGAGATGCAATTTTATGAGGAAGTAGTAAGTTCCATCGGTCACAATACTGGCATACTGGCTTACTATATACAAAACAGCACATCCTGCTGTTTAAATAGTGTAGTGGTTAAAAACACAGTCAGCTACATAGGAAACTGTGGACCAAATCCAGATCATTCATCCCTTCTAATCACAGACCAGCAGAACTAGGCTAGCCTGATTCCTTTTCGTGTTATTGATGTGGCTCAGGTTGTGGAAGAAATTTAGTTATTCCACACTACAATAAAATCATATTGTTTATTCTAAGTATAACTAAGTAATATAGTAAGGTCATTCTGTGTTTCGGCTCTGCTCACTTGAACAAGATATTTGCCTACTGCAGGTAGGTATAGCTTTGGCCTAATTCATGCAGGTGGTATAGATGCCCATCAACTTGACAAAATGCATCCAGGTCATGCAAAGTCTTTGGTCCTCTTGCATGAACTTGTAACGTTCCATGTTTTCTGTATCTCCGTAATTTGCCATGTCCTTGTTTGGTCTTTCCGGTTCTTGTTTCAGTTAATCAGTTTATTCCTTTCACCTGTGTTTTGCCCCCACCTGTTTCTGTTCTCCTTGATAGTCTGTGTATTTAGTTTGGCCCTTTTCTCCCTGTCCTGGTCGGTCATTATTTGCTGTCGTATGTTCCATGTTGGCTATTTGATGTTTATAGTTATTCCTAGTTTTCAGCTTGTTCTGTTTTTTGTAGTGCACGGCACTCTGTTTTGTTTGACCCTTTTATAGATTAAAAGTTTTTCCCTGGACCCCTGCGCTTGCCTCCATCTCCTTGGACTCCCTCTCACGCTCCCTGACAGAACTGCATGTTTGAGATCTCCTTTAGAGTTGCTCGATAATATTAAGCTCCAGAACCTTCAGCTTTTTCTGCTGTAACCACTGGAAGGTCAACTTGGCCTTGTGCTTAGGATCATTGTTGTGCTGGAAAGTCCAAGAGTGTCCCATGTACAGCTTTAATGCTGAAGAATGCAAATTGTCTGCCAGTATTTTCTGATAACATGCTGCATTCATCTTGCCATCACTTTTCACAAGATTCCCTGCACTTTTAGAGCCCCCCCCCAAAACATCAGAGAGCCACCTTGCTTCATAGTGGGGATCGCATTCTGTTCATTATAGGCGTTTTTGTCCCCTCTCCCAACATAATGCTTATGGCTGTGACCATAAAACTCTATTTTGGTCTCATCACTCCAAATTACAGTGGGCCAGAAGCTGTGAAGTGGGTCAAGGTGTTGTCGAGCATATTGTAACAGGGCTTATTTGTGGGATTGGCGCAGAAAATGCTTCTTTCTGGCCAACATTTTGTTCATGTATTGTCAAATTGTGGTTCTTGAAACAACCACAATGTATTTTTCCAGAGCAAAATGTCTATTTCTCCTGAGGTTACCTGTGGGTTTTTCTTTGCATCCAGGAACCCCTAGACATGTTTATCTTTGAACAGCTCCTCTGAAACTTGTGCGCATTAGATAAAAAGTAACCACAACTGTCATAGCGTCCGGTGTATGTGGACAGAAGAGCAGAGGCAGAACGGCTGTTTGGATAATAATCCATGTTGGTTTTAATGAAGAAAGAAAACAAACAAACTTACAACTGAGAGCAGACACTAGGACTGGGTGAAATAGCCTACGGCTAGCAACCAAAATGAACCACACAACCATGTGGAAACAGTCAACATAAATAGGTTCCCCAATTGGAGGCAATAACGAACACCTGCCTCCAATTGGGGAGACCAAAACACATAGAGGTGGCTAGAGTCACCTATTTTGGTCATGTCCTGACTATGGCCCCAGCCAGCGCAAAGATGGCTAGGGGCATAGCCAGGACATGACAACAACACCTTCCCAAAGGAAGTTAGGTTGTGACTGTCAGATGTTATTTTATTCAGGAGTACTGTCATAATTAACATGTTCTTACATACTGTTTATTGACAGAATTTGTTTAGCAGATTTAATCACATTTAATCACAGTCCTTCACTGCAAAGAACCTAACTCTCTTACATGAACACCTTTAAGTCCAAACCCAACACAGAATATCTAACATAATTAAACATGTATTACTGGAGATTTGTTTATTCTCTCGGTGAATTTGCACACATTAATTGTGATTAACTACAGACTCGACTGATAGAAATATTTTCTATTTTGGAGGTGAAGTTCATTCAAATAAAAACACAAAGAATGAATTGCAAGGGTTTATTTTTACATTTTGGTAATTTAGTTTTCACAGCAATTTACAGAGTTCAATCAAGTACCACAGATCACAGTCATAACAAGTAAATTAAAACTGTTACTGAACATTTTAAGGTTAAGGGGGTATTTGCCACTATATTTCAAACGTTGAAAATGTATTTGAACATCAAAACAAAATGTACTCAATATTATTTTGATAGTTTGATTTTCATTATATTTTGTCATTTTTGCCAAGGTACCTCTGTCCAGTTCTTGGTCCTGTACGCTTGACTTTTTCTCCATTGATTTGACAGCAATTTTAAATATTTTCAATATATTTATTTACCAAATAGATATCGAAGCAACATTTGAAATGACAATAATCAGCATGCTGTTCAAATGGCAATGCTAAAAAATACTGGCTAGTCACATACTACAATGGAAGGAGCTGGTTGATTCCCTATGTAGGACTTCTGAGGACTACCAACATGATATCCTGTGGCTTTATAGTTTGTTATCCGAACGTACATTACAATCCTTGGTTAACACCCACTGGGTCCATTTGGTAGGTCTATACTGGACCAGCATTTTGCCTATATTAGTCTGTCAATTGTCAGTAGCCACTGATCACTAATTACACACCCATCATAACAACTTACAGAGCTGGGTGTTAGATCCCACTTCCCCATTTAAAACTTCTCAGTACAGGAACATCCTATGATGTCACGATGAATGGACTATATACATATATCAAATAAGGGCACATTTATCATTAGTCAATCAGAGTTACCTATTTGTTTTTACTATGAGGATTGTTAGTCATGTAATGTTGATGTATCTTGTACCACCTTCAGTGGAACGGGTTCACCTGAGGCCCTATTATTTGCCGAGGTTCTGGTTTGTAAAAGTGAGATTGCTTTCTCAGTACTAACGTAGGAGTAGAATATTTTATGCCATTCCACATATATTAAATACCGTTTGGTAAAAAAAAGAAAATGTAATGGACATTCAACACTATGACTATGTCAATTAATAAAAGGGCAGGGTGCATACATTTTTTTCACAAACAACAGTTGTACCACTGTTCAACTCCTAACAGTGTTCTGTTGTATGTAAATAGTCACCTTCTTCTTGAAGCCGCGGACCATCACCAGGCCTTGGCCAAAGGGATGGAGAAGGGGCAGTACCTGATTCTATACTAAGACCATACACACAGTAACGAAACCTAGAACCCCCACTTTCATAGGAATCTCCACCGATACAAACACACATACACATGTCTAGTTACATTCTTTCTAATTTGAACAACTACATTTGTGTTTGTCCAATACATTCTGAGCAGAACAGAGTAGTATCAGTGTTCTCTGATGGCTACTCTACAGCAGCAGCTTTTCCAACATGCATGAGAATACTATAGAACACTACAACACCACTGAGCTGGGCTTCATCGCTAGCTACAGTTTGTGTAGGCTGCAAATCAATGTGATTCAAGACATATCCCACTGCCCGATTATTCTAGTCCTTCCCAACATACTACCTATTGTTTATTACTCAATGGTACATCAAAATGGCATAAAACAATGTCAAAAATATGAGCACTCTCCTACATCTGTTGGGCGTTGTTGTCATGAGATATGGCCGTGGATGAAATTAGATGTAATGGAAGGGGCGATAGTTAATTTAAATAAAAGAATGTAAAGAATACAATTAAATATAACTCAGAAATTCCCAGATATACTTGCTCAAAGTATCTGGATTTTCTGCATACTCTCTCCAGTTTGCAGGAACCATCATACCCTGTAAACACACATGTGCCTTTAAGAATTATTGGGACAGTGAGCATTCTCCAAAAGCTTGGATTCAACGTCAAACAGTTATTATCTGGTTAAAGTATAGATTAGCAGCTTTTATTTAAAAAGTGAGGGTATTGACTATTTCCGATGTTTTACATTCATAATGGCTTCCTCGACTTGCCTTGACACCCTGTTGATCTTCAGGTGGACGGACAACCATTGCATACTGCAAAGGCAAATGCATGCCCAGAATCCGGACTAGACATTTACATCACAAATGATGTAACGGGACAGACCTGACAAACCAGAAACAAGCCAATTCTGGTGAAATAAATGATCATCTCAACATTTCTGCTGACATACAACCAGCAATATATTATACACAAATACCCCAAAATTAAAGCTGAGAATCATTTAAACTTAACAGTAATTGTTTGACAGTAATAGAAACTTTCAGATTATAGTGCCAAGGAAGGGGGGGAAAATACTTAGTGTCCCAATAATTACGGAGGGCAATTCTAATTACAATCAATGTATATCAATATGATCGACGTTCATTAACACCAAACAAATTCTGTCCTCCAGCTTTTTTTCCCTTCCGGAAGATTGTCACTCTCTTGTTTCGATTTACTGGAATTGCTATCAGGCCAGGCCATTTGGTCTCTGAAACAGTGGTATTTACTCATTGTTGGAATTATCCTTTTTGGAAGGGAGCCAGCTGAAGTGGTATCGTTCACGTGGATTCAGAAGGTCCAGGTCAATTTTCTTCTGCTCTTTCTCACTGCCAACTGTTTTATACCCCAGCAAAGACATGGCACCCTTACACACCTCCTGTATACGCCTTACCTTGTCATGGGACAAAGTAGTACGCCAAGCCTGAGAGACGTCGGCTGCATTGCGGGAAGTTATTTGGAAGGCCTCTTTCTTGGTGCCCTTTCCCTTACCATGTGTGACCCTATATATCCACTCCTTCAGCATCTCTGTCATCCCCAGACCGACAAACGTATACATGCGCTCGATCTCCGCCAGCGGGTCTTTCACCATGTCCTCGTAGCGTACCATCTTGTAACGTCCGCGTAGGAAATCCGGGGGCTTGAGCATGGCCCTCTCGTGGATGCGGACGTGGCTGCGACATATCTCCTGCATGACGCGATATTGTGTGTCGGCCGCCAGCGTGTTGCCCTGCTCCAGGACCAGGGCGTTGTCCTTCACCAGGGCCTTGGCTGACTGCTCCCGGGAGCGCGCCACAGCCCGCGGGTCTCTCACCAGGTGGATGATGCGCAGGTCCAAGGTGGGGTCCTGCAGAAGAGGGTACAGGGACTCAATCTCGAAGAAGCGCACCTCCTTCAGCACAACGTGACTGTAGCTCCGGCAGGCCTCCTCAACCGCCCGCAGGCCGGGCCTGTCACACTTCTGCCTGCACTCTGTCTCGTTGCTGAAGAGGTGGCGGGGGGTGAGCGGGCAGGCGGGGGGCGAGCACAGGGCACGACTGTGGCTCCACATGAAGAGGTCAGACATGTTGCACTGAGCCGGGGTGTAGGAGTCCATGACGGACATGTCACACTGGAACACGCTGCGCATCAGGTCCCTCACGGCCATGCGCAGGGCTCTGGCGCCGGGCATCTGCAGGGTGGTCCACACGTGCCACGAGGGCTCCATCAGGTAGAAGACAGATGGGTGCTGGCTGAATACCTGGCCCAAGAAGGAGGACCCGGAGCGCCAAGAGGACAGCAGCAACACGTGGACCTGGCCCTGCGAGGTTGGGCTGCCACAAGGGAGGAGCCGGACGTACCATCCAAGTAGCATCACCAAAGCCACGCCCTGCAGGAGAACCAGGAACACCACAGCCGGTAGAGTCAGTCGGCAGCGCGGCATGCTGGAGACTCTGTGATAGCTGGAGAGGAAGACACAACAAAGGGAGATGTTAATTCAGCTATTACATTGCATGCGTTTTTCGGCTGTACCCCTAAAGAACGGTTGTCATTGGAGGGGGAGCAATTGACTTACAGTTTGTGTAAGACGGCTGGGGGAATGTACATTCTGTAAACAAATTGCGTAATGCTTTTCGTCTTAAAGGAGAGTAGAAGTACAGTCTGGGTCCTCTTTCAGTTGAACATTGCAGTCTAATATTTAATAGAGACAAATCTCAGAGATGTTGACACCAGCCAGAGGAGATGCCAGTGATGGCTATTTATTGATGGATTTAACTAAATAATTAAATTATTTATTTTTAAATTGCAAGATTTATTTTTTATCTAATAATTTGTTTGATAAGATTGACTAACGTTTTATCTAAAGAACCCACATGTGGCCAGACTCAGAGTTTGAGAACCCCTGTACAACCCGCTCTCTCCGCTTTCTTTCTCCCGTCTTCTGCTCCTACATGTATTCCAGGCAGCCTCAGCCTCACCACTATCTGTCTCACTAGTATCCCCTTCTCCGTAAAGCAAATAAATACACGAACAAATATTGAGCTCTTTCTGAATAGCCAGTGCCGAATAGAAGTTTGTGCAGACAGCTTAGGATGAACACCTTAATATTTCGTATAAGCGATTATTACCAACAGATAAAAATATAGGCATTATACAATAGTCCGTTTTTGGATGGTTGAGGCGATGTGTAGTCGTGATCGGTTTTAAAATTGCATTTTGTCGATACCTTTCTGAAGTACACGGTTAAAGCAGCCTGTCTATATTTGTCAACTTTTTTGACCATTGCCCCGCTTTCCGTTGTTGGTCAGATGAGCTACAAGCTGGGACAGTTTCACCTCTCAGTCCCTCGGGCAGTTCTGTTTGAGAGAGCGGTAAAAAAGCTTCAAAAACACACCCCGGGGGTAAATCTAAAGGACGCAGACAAAACACTTTCTGTTTGTGATTCAACCCCTTCGCAGATGCAGCGCAATAAGAACTCCGTCATGTTAAGAATATATTCATAATTATTAAGTGTATATTTTGGATCATTTCAAATGATTACGTGTGGAAGGCATAGCCGACAACGTTCTAAAACTGGGCAAATGTTAAAATAGAAAGACTCAAAACACAGTAGTGGTTTTGAGAAAGAAAAGTCTGTAAAGCTGTTTTCAAGTCAAAGGGGCC
Organism: Esox niger; assembly: GCA_016801105.1. Lineage (NCBI taxonomy): Eukaryota > Metazoa > Chordata > Actinopteri > Esociformes > Esocidae > Esox > Esox niger. The sequence goes on from JACXGJ010006270.1 coordinate 9,433, forward strand.
ACTGAAGAATCTACAATATGAAATGTATTTTTATCTGTTTTACTTTTTTGGTTACTGCATGATTTCATGTGTTATTTGATAGTTTTCATGTCTTCACCATTATTGAATAATGTGAAAGATAGTAAATTAAAGAAATAACCTTGAATGAGTAGGTGTTTTACACAATAACATAAAGATAATAATCTACTGAATAATTATACAATCATGCTTTAAGATTGGCCAAGTGAAATGTCAAGTAGGCTTCAGTCATAAGGAGTTACTGTATAATCTTTCATTATATATGTTCAGTGTGCTTTTTCAAACAGTGTCTAATCAATTCATCACTGAGAGACTCAAATGTACAAAAGTTGTAGAAATATCTCAAGGATGACAAAATGATGATGAAAAGTCACCAAGACAACCTCAAACAACAGCTTGTAAACTAACAAGGAAAAGTGTAAGCATAAAAAAATAACTTCCAATATGTTTCTTGTTGTCCACAGTAGACACACAGAAGTAAATCGCTGGATGAAAATCTACTTCTGCCCCTCCCAGTTTTTGTCCCAGTTCTCTAATTCCCATTGCACCTCGAAGTCCTAGACAACAATATTTACATGGTGAAGTCTGCTGACCCACTTCTAAGGCGAATGACTGCAAAGCATTACTAGCTAATGACTTTAAAGGTAGTACCTAATTGGAGTTAACTCCATTAACTCTAATATGCACTTAAAAACAGTAATGTCAGTATCTATCAAGAAAAATATTTTTAACAGTTGCCTGATCGAATTGAGGGAAAACATATACTGGAAAGCAAAGGGCTCTTGAAATTTCCCAGTCACTGAAATGTTTTCACAATTTCCAAATACTGTAGACAGAGTAGGCAAACAGCCTATTGCCAGTACCTCTCCTACCCAACATGGGGTGAGTCATTGAAATTGGAAAAAAAATGGACTATACTTTCCTCTTCATATTTATACAGTATGCTTCAACACACCCAGTCCTAGGTCATTTTCCAGTTTGATCATTTACAAAGATTCTGTTACAGTACATGTCCAGTCATTTAAAATAATGTACAAAACTGTTTCCATAAAAGTTGGGATGGCACATGAAGTTCAAAGCTCAAAATGTTTATTTGTCATTTGCAATAATAAGTTATGGCAATGAAATGTTTGTTTTTCCTACTCCCAACAGTGTAGTTAAAGTAAAAAAAGTAACAGCAATTATAATATTAAAATAAGAAGATAACACAAACTATCAATAATTACACTATACATAAACACACATCAATAATAATAACTATACAACTCTAAATAAAGCAGAATGCAATGATGTACAAATTATTTATGTCCACCTTGAACTTGATGCCAGCAATATGTTGCAAAAAGTTGGGACAGGGGCAACAAAAGACTGGAAATATGCTAAGAAACTAAAACCGGTGGAATATCACACAACTAAATGCATCAATTGGCAACATGTCAGTAACATGATTGGTTATTAAAATATAATTCCAGAGAGGATGGGTCAGTCAGAAGTTAGGATGGGGAGGGTTCACCACTCTGAAAGACTGCATGGGCAAATAGTGCAACAATTTAAGAAGAACGTTTCTTAAATAGCAAAGAGTTTGGGGATCTCATTATCTATGGAACACAATATCATTAAAACATTCAGAGAATCTGAGAAATCTCTGTACGCAAGGGACAAGGCCAAAAACCAATATTGGATGGCCATGATCTTCGTACCCTCGTGCGGCACTGAATTTAAAACAGACATAAGTTAAAATAAAAAACTGTGCAAAAAATAAACCATATACAAGCAAGATCTGGAACTGCCGCCGCCTTCTCTGGGCCCAAGCTCCTTTAAGATGGACTGAGGACGAAGTGGAAATCTGTCCTGTGGTCCGACAAATCTAAATGTTAAATTATTTTTGGGAATCAGCCCTCCGGACTAAAGAGGAGAGGTACCCTCCAGCTTGTTATCAGCGCACAGTTCAAAAGCCAGCATCCATGATGGTATGGGGGTGCATTAGTATACATGGCAGGAGCAACTTGCACATTTGTGAAGGCACCATTAATTCTGAACAATATATACAGCTTTTGGGGCAAAATATGCTTCCATCCAGACAATGTCTTTTCCAGGGATGGCCTTGCTTATTTCAGACAGACAACACCAGACAACATATATATATATATATATATATATATATATATATATATATATATATATATATAAAATGAATATCTGATTTAATTTGGAAAATTGGTTAGGACTTTCCGGGACAGTCCTTGATTGGTTCAGATCTTATCTAGATGGCTGGAGTTACTTTGTTACCATTTTTAATCATGAATCTGATAGGGTGGCTATGACATGTGGAGTTCCACAAGGATCAGATCCCGGACCGCTTCTGTTAAATCTCCATATGCTACCTCTGGGCCAAATTCTACAGAACAACAACATTAACTACCACAGCTTTGCTGATGATACTCAAATATATATGGCCCTCGAACCGTATGACAACAGCTCAATAGATTATCTGTGTCACTGTACAGAGCACATAAATACCTGGATGAACCAAAATTGTCTACAATTAAACCAAGAGATGAGATTATTATGTTTGGCAACAAAAATAAAAGAACAAGTAATAATAAAGAGCTGGATTCTCGGGCCCTTAAAACCAATGATCAAGTCCGTAATCTTGGTGTTCTGATAGACTCAGACCACACATTTAACAGTCATATCAAATCGGTCATAAAAACAGTATTCTATTATATGAAAATTATATCCAGAATCAAAAGCCGGTTGTCTCAAAAAGACCAAGAGAAGCTCATCCATGCTTTTATCTCTAGTAGGTTTGACTACTGTAATGGCCTCTTGACTGGACTCCCCAAAAAGACTGTAAAACAGCTGCAGCTCATTTAGAATGCAACTGCTAGAATGTTAACCAGGACCAAGAGGACAGAGCACATCACACCGGTTCTTAAATCTTTGCATTGGCTTCCTGTCAGTTACAGAATAGACTTTAAAGTGGTGTTTCCAGCTTATAAATCTGACTGGTTTAGGACCCGAATACATTTCTGATATGTTTTAAGCATAATATCCGAGCAGGGCTCTTAGAACTCAGGTCAGCTAGTAGAGCCCAGAGTCCAAACTAAACATGGAGAAGCTGCTTTTAGCAGTTATACTGTATACAACTGGAATAGACTACCAAAAGATCTTAGACGTTCACCACACGTGCCCATTTTTAACTCCAGGCTAAAAACACTTCTCTTTTCACGTGCCTATGAATGAGCTCCTAAACTTAACCACACTGTGAGCCTTATAGTTTCCTGTTATAGCTTCCAGTCATGTTTTTATAACAGCACTGTTTAGTCTTACTATGTTTTATTATTATGCTGTATTTTATATTTCTCTTCTTGATTTATTTCGTTATTAAATGTATATCTTGCTATCTTTTATCAATTGTAATGCGAGTTGTGGTGGTCAGATGAATAACCTCTGTGTAAATGTAACAATCTGCTGATGATGGATCTGACTGTTTTGATTCTATTGCATTATTTCTATTTTCACTGTAAAGCACATTGAATTGCTTCTATGTATGAATTGTTCTATATAAATAAACTTGCTTGATTGCTTAATTTGGCATAACAGTTATTTTTATATATTAAAGGGCAAACACTGCCTCCCACTAGCTGATTTTACACACAATTGTAACATTTCACTCCTATGACACAGGGTCACACCTTGTATGATTTCAAGATTATATTTATAGGTATTCATAGCAGGCAGGTATTAATTGTTGTTTAACAAGTTGAGTGTAGTAGTTAAAAAAATGTATTCCCTAGAGACAATACCTAGTCTTCCCATAACCAAGGTAAAGTTGGTTTTATATTCAGAAATTCAAAAGATTCGAAGTAAACATTGAAATCTTAAAAACGACTTGCATTCTCCAATGTTAACTCTAACAGACTTAACACAATATTCTATATTAGGTTGGACAACTTTAACGTGCTTTTATTTGATCAAAAAATAAAACTAAGATTTTATGCACATTCTCTAAAATAGAAAAACAATATTTTATCGCAATATCTTTTTCAAAACGCAATATCTTTATCATATATACTTCATTCCAAGTTCAAAATATTCTCCAGTATGTTGCACATCACTTGCAACCTTTAAATTGAAAAAAAAGTACACTTAGAATTTAAACACATTTTCAGACTTTACAGTTTAATTGCAATAACTTATTAAAATGTCATAATAGAAACTTCTTTCTAAGTTCAAAATATTCTACCCTAGGGTTGACTACTGTTACATAATAAGATTTGCTCCAGAAATCACAACTAGAATCTTCAAAATTCCGCAAACTTAGAAAGGTTTTATTGCATTTACTTTACCACAAAGTTACATAGAAACTTAATTCCAAGTTAAAATGCCAAGATCTCGCGGTACATGGCCTTATCCATCCTCCCCTTAATACGGTGCAGTAGTCCTGTTCCCTTTGCAGAAAGGTATCCCCAAAGAATGATGTTTCCACCTCCGTGCTTCACGGTTGGGATGGTGATCTTGGGGTTGTACTCATCCTTCTGCTTCCTCCAAACATGGCGAGTGGAGTTTAGACCAAAAAGATAAATTTTTGTGTCATCAGACCACATGACCTTCTCCCATTCCTCTTCTGGATCATCCAGATGGTCATTGGCAAACTTCAGACGGGCCTGGACATGCGCTGGCTGGAGCAGAGGGACCTTGCATGCGCTGTAGGATTTTAATCCATAATGGCGTAGTGTGTTACTAATGGTTTTCTTTGAGACTGTGGTCCCAGCTCTCTTCAGGTCATTGACCAAATCCTGCCGTGTAGTTCTGGGCTGATCCCTCACCTTCTTCATGATCATTGATGCCCCACGAGGTGAGATCTTGCCTGGAGCCCCAGACCGAGGGAGATTGACCGTCATCTTGAACTTCTTCCATTTTCGAATAATTGCGCCAACAGTTGTTGCCTTCTCACCAAGCTGCTTGCCTATTGTACTGTAGCCCATCACAGCTTTGTGCAGGTCTACAATTTTATCCCTGATGTCCTTACACGGCTCTCTGGCCTTGGGCATTGTGGAGGGTGGAGTCTGTTTGATTGAGTGTGTGGACAGGTGTCTTTTATACAGGTAACGAGTTCAAACAGTTGCAATTAATACAGGTAATGAGTGGAGAAGAGGAGGGCTTCTTAAAAAAAAAAGGTCTATTAGAGCCGGAAATCTTACTGATCAGTAGGTGATCGAATACTTATGTCATGCAATAAAATGCAAATTAATTATTTAAAAATCATACAATGTGATTTTCTGGATTTTTGTTTTAGATTTCATATCTCACAGTTGAAGTGTACCAATGGTAAAAATTACAGACCTCTACATGCTTTGTAAGTAGGAAAACCTGCAAAATCAGCAGTGTATCAAATACTTGTTCTCAGCACTGTAAGTTTCTATGATTATTTTTGTAAAAGTTAAAAATACGTTCATAAAAGTTTGAAAATGCATATAAAATCTAAGTGTACTATTTCCATCAAATTAAAGGTTGTAAAATGTGTGCAGCCTTCTGTAGAATATATTAAACTTGGAATGAAATTTCAATGATAATATTTTTTAAAAGTGTTTGCAAGTAAACTGTATTTTTAAGTAAACTGCAAGTAAATTGTATTTTTTTTAAGTTTGAAAACGTGTTTCAAATGAAAGGTTGTGCAGTCTACTGTAGAATATTTGGAATGAAGTTTCTATGATACTTTAAAAAAAAGTATTTTTGATAAAATTGTAATTTTCAAAGTGAGAAAATTTGCATAAAATGTATGTGTAAGACTTGGATCACATTAAAGGTTGTAAAAGTTGTCGAGCCTACTGGAGAATATTTTGAACTAAGAATGAAGTTTCTGTGATACTTTTTGAAAAAGAAATTGCGATATAATTGCAATGGGCCCTGTCCAGGGCCTCCCCAAGATAAGGCCACAGTGTCACTGGACCCCCCTGTCTCAGCTCCAAGGTCATATGCTGCTATATTATTATGATGGGGGAGTAGGGTCAGATCTCCTTTTCCACTATAAATCCTTGTAGGTGTAAGGAATGCATTTTCAAAATTTTGCCTGCCGTTTTAAACTTAGGAGGACATGAGGTCTTGGCCAACACCTGAGGAGTACCAGGCTTGACACATTTCTGTCCCTGTCCAAAGTCCTCCAGTTGAGTCCATCTGGTTATGCTTAGGTTTAAATAGACTCTGGACTTAATTTATTAATAGTTAGAATTTGGACTCGTAATTTATTCACCTGGCACAGCCAGAAGAGAATTGGTCACCCCTCTGAGCCTGGTTCCTCTCTTCTTAGTGAGTTTTTCCTAGCCTCTGAATATCAACACTACTGTTGTTTGCTCCTTGGGGTTTAAGGCAGAGTGTTTTGTAAAAGCACTTTGTGACAACTGCTGATGTAAAAAGGGCCAAATAAAATACATTTGATGGATTGATTTGATTTTCAATTTTAGAGAAGGTGCATTAAATGTTTGATTGTTTGCTCAAATAAAGGCTTGTGAAAGTTAACCTACATAATATAGAATATTTCAGTCAGATATCACTTAAGAATGCAATAGTTTTTAACATTTATGTTTGCTTCGAATGTCTGTTGAATCTCTGTTGAATCTCTAAATATAAAACCAATTTACCTCGGTTTCGCGATATGAGGGAAAGAAGTTGTAGATCTGTCTATGGTGTTGGTTAGCCCAGAGATACGGAGTTATCCTGTTCAGAACGCAGCAAGTTGCACTTATATTGATAACAACCAAAAGCTTAGCAAATACATAGTAATTTTCCATGATCATAGGTATGGGTAAACGTCTTTTGATTTAAGACTACGTGATTAAAACAAGTAATTTCAGATCAATTTCTACACTGCTTGCACGCAATACCGGTATTTGCATGTGATTGATTTCTTAACGTGTTAGCAATACCAAATAGGTTTATGTAAGAGACCACGTTTCCGCCTCAGTTTGGGCAACACTAGCCAAATACTGGAATATTTGGCATGGCAGGTAGAATGTATGTTACCAGACACATTGAAGAGGGGTCACAAATGAATACAAAATGTGAGTTAAATATTCACCATTAATTTTCGTTTTTAATCTAAATTATTTCCCCAAACTATTAGCCTAATCCAGTTAGACAGACAGAGATTGGTGTCACAAAGAAAAAGAAAAACAATCGCCAAATTAGCCCTTGTCGAATGTGTTCAGTCCCTGGCGCTAGTTTTTCACAGAATGTCTTACCTACTCTGGCGTAGCGGGGAGTCCGGGAAGAGTTAAGGAGATCCTTAAAAATAACAGTCACATTTAAGCTTTAACGACGAACAGCCACTGTCTTCGGAAAGTTAGTTTGTGTAGAAAAAGTTTTGAGACGTGGCCATGAGAGCAGCGCCTGGCAGTATATGGGCGGGGGACAGGAGGGAGAACTAGGGGTGGCATTACAGACGGAAAGACCCCTTTTCACCAAGTGAGCTTTCATGGTGATGCTGATAAGGAATGCGTTAGGGACGTTATCTATTCATTAGATAATTGCCTACGTTCACTTTCATTAGAGGTATCTTTAATAGCCTTACTTATTTTGCATCATATTTTATAAATAACTATAATGACCAGTGCAATTAAATATTTTGAAACTTTCTTTTCCACATTATTTTTACAATATGCACATTATTTGCATATGTGGTCCTGGCTTTCTGGTTGACTTGATTACATTTAGTTTATTTTGCGCAGGATACAAATCCGAATAGGGCAACACTTATACAACTATTCATTTCCTTATGTAGACAATACATCTTGTTCCTGGACACTCCAACTCACATCCTACTCTGCTGCTCAGTCGTTGAGGTGAGAGATATACACTACGCTCGGGGAGTATTCAGACCCGTTCTCCTAATTTTGTCTTGTAATAGACTCAGTCCATCGCCTTTACTTATGAGCTTACAATTATGGCCTGATTGATGGAGCACTGCAGAGATGGTTGTCCTGGCAGGTACCCCAATCTCTGCAGATAAACTCTGTTCGATTGCAAATTGGGTTTTTGGTCTATTTTCTGAACAAAGCTCTTCTTGCCTGGTTATTTTGTTTATTTGTACAGTTTTAAGAAGAGTCTTGCTATATCCAATCTTCTTCAATTTTACAGTGATGTAGCCAACTCTGATCCTGGAAACTTAAACTATTTAAATCCCTGTATAAACCCTCCACAGATCTATATTGTGACACAAGTCTGTTCAGTTGAATTCTCATTGAGGTCAAGAGACTTCCTTGGACTTCATGGATATCATTTTTGTCCCTCAGTGATGATCCTCAAGGGTTTGTACAAATGCTTCATAATATCCCTATAGAATATCCAAAATAAAACTGCTAAATGATCCATCTTCTGAACTGTTGAGATATTAACGCAAATCTGAAAGGAAGAGAAATATGTGTTAAGGTAAATGGTCATGCATCATAGACTACAAACCTAATATAGTTAATAAGTAAATATAACATTTGATTAAGCTTTAACACTTACCTTTCAAGTGAGAAACAGGTTTAAAAAAGATATCAAATTACACCACAAGACAAAGAGGTAAATAACTGCTGAAAACATTGCAGTTAATGATGAGTTGAACTACATGTAGTTCACTATTTCTCAACACTGGTGAAACTATTGTGGAACTGACTGCCAAGCTACATGAGCTAATCAATTGGTACTGCACCAGTTGGAAAGACAAATAATAGGCAAATGCGTGTGTGAATGAGAAAAAAGAGAAACAGAAGGGCATTATTTCTCTGCCATAAAATCCACAAAATGTTGTAATGCCTGAACAAGCTAAACTAATTGATGACATGACTTTCACATCTGCACAAAGACCAGTCTCAAAACCAATAACTTTAGAACACACCTATCTAATAAATTCACTGACCTCAGACGAAACAACATTGTGCAGGGCCCAACCGATCGTGACAAAAATGTTACGTAACTGACAAGGCAGAAATCTTTTATTTGCCACTGCTTAGAAGTGTATCAGTATGGAACCAGTTTTTCATAGTAATTCTTGCAGGAGATTAGCTAGTCTTAATAAGTTGCATATTAACATTTGTCAAAACATTCCTATTTTGTTACAGAAATTGTCACTATAAAAGCGGTCTTCACATTAAACTGTTTGCTTTCACTAGAGCTTATACACCTACCACATCTATACACCTAGATTCATTTAGCATAATCTTACGTGGATTTAGGGCAAAGATTACATTTCCTTGTTTTAAAATATACTGCTCTTGAAAAATGTAAGAGACCCCAGCACCTTTTTCTTTCCTTTCCAAAAAAGTTGTATCGGAAAGTTTTGAGTGAGGAACAGAATCGTTCAGTTTGCAGTGGTCTCTTAATTTTAACCCCTCTGATCCTCACTCAATACCTTACTTTCCAATTTTTTTGGAAAAGAAAGAAAAAGGTGCAGTAATGTTTCGTTACTACTCTACTATGCCTGTTAGGATTGCCTGTTTATTGACTTCCTTGTGTACTGACCAGTTTCTGCCTGTACTGCCTAGACTTAGTTTGTAGCCTTTTCTTACCGGTGTCTTTGCCTATCATGTTGCCCATCTATAACCACCTGCCTGCATTTTGACCTTGAATTCTGCCTTCTCCTGTGGAGTTTACTCTAATAAAGCCTGCGCTTGAATCCTGAACTTCTCCTCCTGAGTATTCATTGCAGAGCATTTGGAGAAATCTCTGTACGCAAGGGACATGGCTGAAAATCAACATTGGATATCAGTGGCTCCTGCGGTCTGATGAATCAAAATGTGAAATTACTTTGGGGAATAATGGACCCTTTGGGCTGAAGAGGAGAGGAACCATTCAGCTTGTTATCAGGGCACACTTCAAAGTCCAGCATCTATGATGGTATGGGGGTGCATTTGTGCACATGGTAGCATGGGTGACTTGCACATCTGTGAAGGCACCATTAATGCTGAACCTCATATACAGGTTTTGGAGCAACATATGCTGCCATCCAGATGAAGTATCTTTCAGAGAAGGCCCTGCTTATTTCAGCAAGACAATGACAAAACACATTCTGCATGTATTACAACAGCTTGGCTCCATAGTAAACGAGTCCCGGTGCTTAAGTGTCTTGCCTGCAGCCCAGACTTGTCACCCACTGAAAACATTTGGTGCATTATGAAACAAAAAATACGACAAAGGAGACCCAGAACTGTTGAGCAGCTGCAATCCTGTTGCCTTGCAGACCAAACATGTCACCTGTTGAATACATTTAGAAATACGCTGAATACATGAAAAATACGACAATGGAGACCCTGAAATGTTGAAAAGCTGCAATCCTATAATAAGCAAGAATAGGAAACAATTCACTTTCAAAACTGCAGCAATTGGTTTCCTCAGATCCCAAATGTTAAAAAAGGTGATGAAACACTGTGATGAAAATACCCCAGTCCCAACTTTTTTAAATGTGTTGCTGGCATCCAATTCAAAATGAGCATGTATTATTCCAAAACCAATAACATTTCTGTTTCAACATATAAAATCCTATCTTTGTAACTTTCAATTAAATATAGGGATAAGTGATTTGCACATTATTGCATTCTGTTTATATTTGCATTTAATGCACTGTCCCAACCTTTTTGGAAACGTGTGTATGTGTGTGTGTGTGTGTGTGTGCACCTCTGCACGTTTCTTTCCTTTCCAAAAATATGGAAAGAAAAAGTGAGGAACAGAGGGGTTAAAAAAGACCACAGCAAATTTAATGCCTCTGTTACTCACTCAAAACGTTCCTTTTCAACTTTTTTTGGAAACACGTTGTAGCAATCATCCAGCCAGCGGTGGCTTGTTTGAGAGAGCTAATCAGACTCTAAAAACCAAACTGATCAAATCAATGGCTGAGACTGGGTTGTCATGGGTAACAGTAATGCCTCTTGCCTTAATGTACATGTGAGGCAGAGAGCATCACACTACGGGCCTTTCTCCTCATGAAGTGCTTACAGGCAGACCAATGGGGACGATCACCACTCCTTTCCCACCGAATAGACTGACGTCGCAGGGCTGCGACGACGACATGGTGAATTATTGCGTTGATCTTAACACTATGCTGAAGTCTATTTTTCATAGGGTGAAAGCAACCCTGCCTGAGCCAAAAGGAGGACCGCTCCACAAGATCCAACCAGGTGACTGGGTTGTCGTAAGGGACTTCCATAGGAAGTACTTGCATCACCATAGGTTGGGACCATACTAGTTGCTACTGATCACCCAGACGGCCGTGAAGGTTGCGGAGAGCTACGTGGGTCCAAGCCAGCCACTGCAGGAAGGTGCCATACGACCCCAATGACGATGTATCAGCTGATGTCAGGACGACGACCACCACGATGCCCATGGAGGGCTTACTGAAGGACACGTTCATTGCCTCCATTGTCGGTATTGCTGTTTCTGCCATTATCTGGACCATGAAAGCTGGGGGGAACCACGGAGAACGTAGAGGGACCAACAGCAGCAGTATAGTCCAACGGCAGGACTTAAATAATAGCAGGACTATAATAATAGCCGCCTCAGCGCGAAGCCAACGGCGGGCTCAAGACTGGAGTCAAGCAAATAACAGCCGGCCTTTACAGGAGGACCGCCGAACTACAAGAATGGGCATCAGGCCACGGGAAGCACCACCATGAGAAGCTGTGTGCCAAAGCTGTGGGAGTTGCGTTCAATATGCCATTACCTGCCCGACTTGATTCTGATTCGAATGGGGATTATGAAGGGACGGTTATTGGTTTCCCTAGGTAGAGTAGCGGGATGTTTTTTCCTGTGTGGTTGTTTATGTGTTCTTGGCCTTGTTCACAGTACTCCCCACTTAACCTAACCACACTGATCTAAACAGTAATATGAATGTTATACGGTTGTACAGGGGATCATTGTGAAGGACATGGATGACATCTGTAACAAAACCAAGTGAACATGACTGTTTTTGTAATCATTGCTTGCTTAAATAATTTTTGTGGCTGTAAAATGAAAAATATAGTATTTGTCGCCTCCAATTCCTTAGTTATATGGGAAGAAATGTTGATGCATTAATAAAAGATTGTTGATTGTTTTGCATCAAATCAATATTAGTTTAATGATGATTAATGGTAGATGGAGATGGATTTTTTAAAATAATAATCTGTTGCTCTTGCTAGAATGTATGCTCTTGTTGGAATGTATGTATTATTTTATTTTAACTTTTTCATTAGTTGTACTGTTTAAAAATGTCTTTTTTTTTTTACTTAGTCTGAAAAGGAGGGAATGTGTTGGGCATTTTCTTATTCCTGAGTACAATGAAATCATTGCTTATTCTCAGTAGAACCCTGTAAAATATTAAGGGCATTATGTGTCACGGCTCTACTCACTTACAGGATGTGACTATAACAAATAGCCATTGTTTTGGCAAAACTTCTCGAGGGCTGTAAACATCTTATCTTTCTAAGCCGAAGTTTGCAGAGAAGCTGGTGAGACATGTTGACTAACCATCAATAGGAGGGTGACACAGTGGGCTGTCCTGAATGTATATAGGCCAGAGCTCAACCTTCAACAGTGAGCTTTTGACTTGACTCTGTTGAGAGTGCTGTTAACTGCTCCATGTTTGCAAATCTAGAATAAAGCTTTACTTGTGACAAGAATCTACGGCCTGTGCGTTTCCCATTAAATGATTTCAATGACATGGCCTCTTAATTTTTTTCAGAGCTGTATTTATATTTACACATCAACTATGACCAAAAAACTATGACCATCTGCGTAATATGCTGGTTGTCCTCTGCATGCTGCCAAAACAGCACCACCCCTAAAGGCATGGACTCTACAAGACCCCTGAAGGTGTCCTATGGTATCTGGCCCCAAGATATTAACAGCAGATCCTTCATGAAGCTGCGAGGTAGAACCGCTGTGGATCGGATGTGTTGCTCAGTTGGATTGAGATCTGGAGAATTTGGGCAACTGACAACATCATGTTCCTCAAGCAACTGAAGTACGTTCATCTCTAGGATACAGGACATGTCTCCTTCCTGAGCGGTATGATGGCTGTGTGGTCCCATGGTGTGCATACTTGCACACTTTTGTTTGTACAAATGAATGTGATACCTCAAGGCTTTGGAAATAGCTCTTAAGGATGACCCAGACATGTGGAGGTCTACAAAACATGTTCTAAGGTTTTAATATAAATGTTTTCCCATTATTTTCAGCAAAGAGGCACTGTGTTAGAAGGTAGGCCTTGAAATACATCCACAGGTACATCTCCAATTGACTGAAATAATGTCAATTAGCCTATCAGAGGTTTCTAAAACTATGAGTTCCACATAATTTTCAAAGCAATTTAACAAAACATTCAACATAGTGTATGTACATTTCTGACACACTGGAATTGTAATATAGTGGATTATAAGTGAAATAATCTGTCTGTAAACAATCAGTGGAAAAATGACATGCACATAGTAGATGTCCATACCGAGTTGCCAAAACTACAGTTTGTTAAAATTTGTTTTAATGACTTCAGCTTAAATATATGTACATTTGTGACTTCAACTGTTCATACACACACATACTCTTTCTTGCATCAGTCTGTCTTGGTCTCAGGTGTACACGGACAGTCTTCCCAGTCAATGTAGGAGTTTTGTACAACAATTTAACCTCTTTCCACGTGTTCATGTTGGCCTGGCTAATATTCTTTCTATACATTACTAAAACTTCTGGACACAAAAAGATATAAACATGGGGGGAAATTATCCCTTCCAAAAATATCAAAACACTTTCCTTGTGGATATATCAACTGAGGTGGAACACACAGTTAATGGAAAACAGTGTATTTTATGAGTAGCCGCATCATGTTTAAACCGCACCATTCATTTTATAGCTTGGTGTGTATAAAAACCAGGGAATTAACCGCATTTGCCCAGAGAATTGACCCTCCCCAAAACGGCTTACACATGGGAAATCACGATCATCAAATAATGTGGAAAATAGTAAAACTAAAGAAATAGAACTGAAAGAGTAGCTGTGTCCAAACTTTTGTCTGGTACTGTATACATGTACACACAGCTCTCATATTCACCAGATTAATAATTAGGCACATGCTTGAAGGACAATCGAGCAAAACACTGAAAAAATGTCTATCTAAACTCATATTGTGCAATAAAATAATATAATATAATTGGACAACAGGTCCAATATAATTTCTCCTCTGATAAAATTGAACAAGAAAGGCAATATATAAAATAAAACAACTGACCTACAGTATGTTTCATTCTAAAAAAGGGAAATGATTGGGGTGACCATTGTAATTTTTTGATTGGTTGCTAAACTATTCTTTGGAGAAGGGGCAGAGTAAAATACAAGATGGAAGACAGCTGGAAGATACTTGGTAACTTCATTAGATAGTTGGTAACATCATAAGATAGTTGGTAACAGCATAAGATAAATGTTAACAGCATAAGATACTCAGTAACAGCACAGAAGAAAAACTGCAGAGACCAATCACATCAGGACAAAGCAGGTACCACCATACAATGTCATTTTGTTGCGTTGCACACATGACACCAAACCTCAACAAGGAACAGAGGTATTACAAATTCAGTAGGGAATCGCAAAAGATGTGTCAATGGTGGGATCTTTTTTTACACACCAAAATTCACGTTATCTAATGCTGAAGCAATTCCTTTGACCAAAATCACTGTCATCAATGTATTTACAGTGCATTTCGAAAGTACTCAGGCCCCTTCAGTCTTTCCACATATTGTTCTGTTACAGATTTCTTTTAAAATGTATTAAATAGATTTTCGCCCTTACTAGAGTACACAGGTCCCCTTATGTTGTCTCAACATACAATTGTAAAATAATCAGCTGCAATAGGATTGTGGATTTAAAATCTGCACTTTTTCAACTAACATTTGGTGGTCAACTTTGACTAATGCAACATGTTGTCTTATAATTGTGCATTGAATCATCATGTTTTTGATGCTGCTGGTAGCAGTGAATGAAAATATACAATGGTACAAATATATAAACATTTATTAACATTTCCAAAAGGTATTTACAAATAGAAAAATATTTATTAAAAGACACTTGCAATTTCTTTACTAATGTCCACAATGAATGTATGTTATGTGAATGTTATGTTTATACATTCACATAGCACCAGCCACATAGCTAAATTAAAATAAATCAATGACAGTTCATTAGCAAAATAAAGGTCAATTTATTGAAATAATTGATTGTCTGAATACCCTTTTGATGGTTATGTAAACAGTATGTATGCAAAAAAAGGAAGAGGTGCTGTTTATATCTATGAGTGTCCATGCAAAAAGAGTTATTTGAGATTTTTCGATCCTTACTGAAACTGTCTGTTTTGCGTGTTGATTTCAAACAAATCGAGTCCTTACTGTAAATAGTTCAGTGACGTGGCCTATAATCTCCATTGTGCTACAAACCAATTAATTAAATCAAGAGTAGTGCTGTTTCAGTGGTATAGGTAGAGTGGGCAGCACTTGATTCTGAAAAACAAAGGTCTGAATGCGGTTGAAAACCCAGAGGAAGATAAGCAGCACACTAACGTACTGGATCCAGGCGTTTTTGATCATCTCCCAGAACCCAGGCCGATAGGTGGAGACTCCGTTAAAGAAACATGTTTCATTTGCAATGGCCACTCATTTATCTTACTCTCAATGTGGATGTAATAGACTCATTATTTTCCGCCAACTAATCTGAATGTCCTGCTTCCACTTGTGAAATATCTAGATATTTCTGTTGTTGTATCAAGGTCAACTTTCTTCATCCCTGCTACAGGCCAAATGACAAGTACCTATACAGACTTCACATTTAATGCCTTAAAATATAACTGAAAAAAGATTTAATTAAAATAATCTCAAATATTTTTTGATCAATTTCACTCTTGAAAAACAAACAATGATTGTCTGTCTTAATACTTTTCAGTGCATCCATTATCCAGCTGACCGTAAATGATCTCCTTTGGAGAACATTTATTTGGTTCCCATTAAGATCAGTATGTCAATGAGGACCATGTCAGGACTATTTAGACGTTTCAGATTTGAGTTAAAGGCAGCATTGTGTGAAGACTACATGGGATGTGTAAAATCTCCCCAGCAACTGTAATAATGGCACCAGTGCTTCACAATAAAGGTAGTATGCAAAAATATCTTTCACAAAAAGCCACTAATTAAGATAAACAAAGATGTTCCTCCCAGTCTGTACAAACATTTAAACTGTAATTGTCAAACTTGAAGGGTAGGAACTATATCACACACACAAAAACACATAGACACTAAAGGATATCTGATAACCTCGATTGGGTAGCGGATTTCAGCATTTATCTGGAAGGGTGATTCAGCAGGTCGACCCACAGTCCACACTGGACTTGGACAGGACAGAACTGTTGTTACTGTGTAAGACAGAAGTGTAAAAAGTAAGCTATGGGATGCAAAACATTGTGTGCTGATAAGTGTATACCTTTCTTTGTATATACAGCACTGGAAAAAATTAAGAGACCACTGCACCTTTTCCTTTCCAAAAAAGTGTAAAAGGACGTTTTTGAGTGAGGAACAGAAGGGTTAAAATTAAGAGACCACTACAAATTGAACGCTTCTTTTCCTCAAAATGTTCCTTTTTTGGAAAGAAATGAAAATGGGGTCTCATCAGAAATGCTAAGCATACATATTTGTCAGGTGGACATTTATACAACTCAGACACTTTGTTTTGAATTTGAATTTTAAATAATTACCTGAGGTACAAAAAAGAAGCCCAAAGCAGTTAAAATATTATGTCTAGCCAGTAAATTTGGGGTGATAAGATGTTGCCTTATAATAATATTAACATTGATGTTTTTGTACTCTAACTGGTTAAACATAATAAGTACTATTGTTTCTGTGTTTTATTTACACTACATTTCCAATATGTGTACAGCTTTTTGGAAACAGGGTTATAGTTTCCTGGGTGGTCAGAGACCATTGTAAAATTTGGTTGCCATATTGTTTGTAAACCAAAACAAAGAACATCAGAAAATGTCCCAATGCATGTTTCCAGGACAAACCGGGAACTTATTTTCATGTTTGTGATACAACATTAGTGAAGTACAGAATTCCTACTTACAGTTCCTGTCCTGATAGGATCCAATGATGTTGGCAAGATCATAAGCGCTTGCAAATGGACTTCCCCCATCAATTACTGATACCTAGATTATAACAGAGGACAAACCAGTTAATAAGTACACATTACAGACATTAATGGAGTTGCTGCTGATTCTGAACTAAATATACCTTCTGCACAAGTGGGGGCTTCTCCAGTGTATTCAAAATCTCTGCTCCGTTTATTTGGCAAACCCAAGATGAAAGGAGAATATTGCTTATGTAGTACAGGGATTGAATGAGAGCAGACGTCTGTTACGATACTAACATAATGTTTAAATTAAAGCACAAATTGGCACTGTAGAATTCTGACAGTATGAACATAAAATGTGACTGTCAGAACTTTAATCCTACAATCTGATACAACAAATACAGACTTTTAAACAAGCCCCCTTCAGCATTAATCATTGGTAAGCCAGACAAGCAGACAGGAGTTGGTAGATAAAGTAAAGAATACAGAAAACTCTGTAAAACCAGTCTAGACAGCTACATTGAGTTATAAGGACACAAAGCTGTTTCGAAGCATGCGAGGTGTGTCACTGTCCTGGCATATATAGAGGTGTACCTGCATGTATGACTACAATATTTATGATTGGGAGTGTGAATGCTTTTAGTACTCATACAACCATGATGAGGCTTTAAGTGTACACAAGCTGCAGGATTGTAAACTAATCAAACACACAAACTCTCTCCTGAAGCGTCAGTCACCACACAAAAATGATTGTATTTATGATTCAACAGGTTACAATTACCCCAACCACGCAGTTAGTAGACATAATAGTTAAAATGGAGATCTGGGACTTTGACCTACAGGCTACCTTATAAAACTATTAGTCTAGTGTGCCATCACAAGAGAAAAATGTAGCACCTAATTTAACTATCTATGTCATAGGTATTCAGTTACAAAGCAACTCACAAGCTACACACACACACACACACACACACACACACACACACACACACACACACACACACACACACACACACACACACACACACACACACACACACACACACACACACACACACACACACACACACACACACAACCACTAACAAAAAGTAGTATTTGTAAAAGTATTAATCAAATAGCGTGGGCTATTTGAGGCAGGAACGTGATCCATATGCTGTTCTATAATGCATACATTTGAAATAGGACCATGGTTTAAAAGTGAAACGTTCTTAGTTTTGCCAGAATTATGGTTGCATAGGTACTGGATTATGAGCTGCTTAATTGTTAAATTAACAAATAAAAATGGAAGCGCTATGGTACATCCTTAAGCACTGTGGCAATGCCTCAATGCATCTCTGGAATGTTTTTGGTTCATATCTATACATATATGTACAGAGAGTGAAATACGTATTCAAGATGTCAACAATACTGCCGTAAAAATATTTCCAATGCAGCTATTCAGAAAATTCAGACCAGACATTGGTATTGACTCAATAAAGCAACACAGAGAAAAAAATCTTAACATTCCAATCCAACCAAAAGTTCTGTGAAACAAAGGGAAATGACACAGGAAAAAAGGTATTGGACACGCTAACTGAATATACTTAAATACTTGTGTGCAATAACAGCCTCAAGACGCTTCTCGTAAGAAGAAAGTTCTCTCACAGTGTTCAGGTGGGATTTTGGCCCAATCTTCAACACAGACAGTCTCTAGATCTTGAAGATTCAGGGGGTCCAGCTGGTGAATGTTGATCTTCAGTTCTGGACACAAATGTTCTTTGGGTTTAAGTCTAATGATTCACTGGGCCATTCCAACACCTTAATTTTCTTCCTCTGGTACCACTTGAGTCTCCTTTGCAGTATGTTTTGGATTGTTGTCCTGCTGGAAAGTCTCCCTGCATCTCATCCTCATTGTCTGGTGGATGGCACCAGTATGCTCCGGTCATCTTTCCTTTGATTATTTGGATAGCGCCGGTACCATGAGAAGAGAATCAGGCCCATACAATGATACTTCCACCTTCAAACTTTACTGTAGGTATGGTATTTTTCTGGGTAATATGTAGAACCATTTCTTCTTCAAACACAGCGTGTCGTATTGTTGCCGAAAAGTATGATTTTTCTCTGGTCTGACCACACTACATTCTCCCAGTAATATTGTATAGCAAACTTGAAGAGTTTCGTTATGCCTTTTCTTCCGAGATGATTGCACATGAAGACCATGGCGATGGAGTGTGCTGCCTATTGTTTTTCTGTGAAGACTATACCTGCTGCTTCCAGGTCTTTCTGTTGCACTTTCTGAGTGGTCCTTGGCTCTTGGGTTACTCTACTAACTTTTTGACTGCCCTGTCGGAAATCTTGCAAGGAGTTCCGATGTGTGGCTGGTTTATGGAGAATTGATGTTTCTTCCACTTGTGGATAATGGCCCCAATGGTGCTTATGGGAACATTTAGGAGTTGAGAAACCCATTGGTAACCAGTGCCATTACTATATTGCTCTACAATCTTGTTGCGAAGGTCTTGGGACAGCTCTTTGCCTCTGCCCAATATGAGATGTTTCTTGCGTGACAGCTTAGAAACAAATGAGCTGTTTACTTGCATTCAGAGGAGCATAACCTTTTCTCAAAGAGTGGAACCTACTAAAATGCTGTAACCCAGCTGATTCCAATTACCAAAGGTAGGTGATCAATTTAGTGGAATCAGCGGATTTCAAGCTTTTTCTTACTATGGTCAATGCCATTTTCCTCTGTCATTTCCATTAATTTAATGTAACCTTTTTATGGATTGGAAGGTTATGGGACAGAGGCAACAAAAGACTGGGAAAATTGTGTAATGCTAAAAAAACTAAAGCAGGTGGAATTTCACACAACTATTGGCAACAGGTCAGCAACATAACTGGGTATTAAAATATAATTCAAAACAGGATGGGTATGTCAAAGGTGTGGATTGGGAAGGGGTTCACCGCTCGGTGAAAGACTACAGGCAAATAGTGCAACAATTGAAGAATAATGTTTCTTAAAGTGGAAATCACTTCATGGGCGCAGGAACACTTCCATATACCATTGTCTGTGAACACAGTACGTGGCTGCATTCACAAATCCATGCTAAAACTCAACCATACCATGGAAAGAAGAAACCATACATAAACACCATCCAGAAAAGGCAGCACCTCCTCTGGGCCCGAGCTCATTTAAGATGGACTGAGGTTGAAGGGGAAATCTGTCCTGTCATCTGACAAATCAAAATGTGAAATAATGTTTTGGAATAAAAAATGAATAATTTTCACATTATTTCACACGCCTATCGGACTGAAGAGAGAGACAGACAATCCGGCTTCTTATCAACACACAGTTCAGAAGCCGCCATCCCTGATGGCATGGGTGATTTGCACATCAATTAATGCTGAACAATATATACAGGTTTTGGAGCAACATTTGCGCATTATACTTAACTTTCAGTCGACAACGGCATTTAAGCAATCCGGGGTATTTCCATATAGGCCTGTATGCTCAGATTTCCCCAAACTAAGTTCTAATTAAGTTCACTAGGTTACAAAGTAAAGCAAAGAAACAATTTACAATATAGTAATGTTTGAGTATAAGAACATGTACATTTTAAAAGGCCTTCAGATTCCCAGCATAACTACCATTATCCAATGACTCGAGTTATGGGATAGAGACAGATACAGAAGGAGGCCAAGAGATACAGACACAGAATACGATACAAAGAGAGATAAATATACAGAGAGCGAAGCAGTAAAGGATTTCCAGAAAGAGACAGATACAGAATGCAATGCAGATAGCGATACAGAGAGATAACAAGAGATATATAAAAAGTAATATAGATTCAGAAAGAGTGATAATGTGCCCACTTACATTGTAGATAGTGTGAAGACCACGGTGTGGAAGTGGGGATCTCTGTTGGAGGCGCAGATCTCCAATGATGAAGAGCTGAGAGCCAGGAACTGAAGAAGAATGCTGCACAAAGGCTAGTGTCTGCATCACAACAGTTGACATTCTCTGCAAACACAAACAGTG
This sequence comes from Esox niger, assembly GCA_016801105.1. Lineage (NCBI taxonomy): Eukaryota > Metazoa > Chordata > Actinopteri > Esociformes > Esocidae > Esox > Esox niger. The sequence continues at coordinate 30,584 of JACXGJ010006270.1, forward strand.
ATAAAAGAGCCAGATTGATGTGAATGACAAAAGGAGGTAGTAGTTGTGACAAAAGCTGGTACAGATAAAGTGAATTCATTTGGCATCGTGCGTGATTTTTTAGAACGGGGCATACAAAAAGCTGGTAGGAGAAGGTCAGTAGTAGCTGGATGCTGTACACTTGCTCTTCAGGCCGAAGAGGAAGGTCAAGTCTGAACTTCAAACGGTCCAACTTTCCATCCTGATTCTGGTCATCCTCTCGCACCTGCACATTAACAACATTCCCAGAGATTAGTGAGCAATATTCATATATTACCAAAAGGTACCATGCAGAAAGTATTTATACTTACTGAGACAGAAGGTATTCGAAGGTGAGCCCCTTGCATGTTATTGAAATTAGGAAAGGTGCTCCATGCAACATAATCACCGTTGGTGCTTGTTACTGCAATTATCATAGTCTGGTACTGGAAGCGAACAACAGGTTGCTCTTCATATGTACTTCTTTTCAACCAGAACCCTAAACAGAGGAAGAAAATATCACTGAATCACATCATGAGTATATTTTAGCAGTCTGCAGATAATGCAGCCATTCTACAAACATAATATGCACCTACATATTTTAAAGTGCAACTTGGGATTTTTATTCAGGTAAGCACACATACACAAATGTTAGTGTATAGCCATGCGTTATAGACTACAATATAGAGGAATTGCAACTTGGAAAATAAAAGTATGCATAATGTTTAACGTTAACAGTCAATACCAACAAGAACATTCAAGTCAGCAGGAATTTGGAATGGAAATATGGCTATTGTACTGTACATTGTAAAAACGGTAGCGATTAATATATCCCTGTTGACTTTCCGCCGTCGTGAGAAAGGTATTAAATAAGTATACTCAACTAGCTAGCTAATTAACTAGTACTCAATCATGAATTAACGTTACCTTGGCTCCTGTAAGCAACCAGAAGGGGTGGGATGTAGGTGAGGCACAAGACCAAACAAACAAATAACGTGGCTTTTGTGCAAACACTTGTTTTGTATCTAATTAAAACCGGGTGAGAATAGACTTCATAAAATGCCATGACGAATAGCTTGTCGGAAGAAGTGTTGGCGAGTAGTTCCTGCAGCTATCTTGCTAATGCGGTTAGCTAAATCTGTAGTTGACCAGACCGATTTCGTGGCGTTGCTAATTTAGCAAGCTAACCTAAACTAACATCTGTCTAGCTGGCAAGTCATTCCAAAACCACAAATTAGCACTACTAAAAAAGAATTCTTGAGTATAACTTTTAGGTTGTCCATAATATACTTTTCATCTGCATCGCATTGAAATCACAAACACCACCCCGCTTTTTTTGGCTAACTCGGTACTTCCGGTTGTTTAGCGTCCGGGGGTTACCATGGCTGCCGCTGCTAGTTCCTTGGCAACCCATCGTGGCGGTTTCAACGTTGCAGTCCTCTGAATGTTGTAAGGTCAACAATGTTGTCTCCAACAGATTCGAAGTGGTTCAACCAGACAATGATATTCAACTAGCATTTAGTGTCTAGGTTAACATTACAGTGTATAGTTGACGTGTTGGTATTGCACACCTTTTCACATTTATTATTGTTTTGCGAATAATAACTGGATTGCAAATTGGATACTGGAATACATTTCAAACCAAAACATTTCCATCTACGGAGCCAGCAGCTTCTGGTCTCCCATCTAGGGACCAACTGACCAAGATCTACCCTCATAAGCTGCAGAGGCAAGCCAGCAGTGGAGTGATCATTTAATGTAAGTAAATGACCAGACTGCAGGCAGTGGCTGCAAACAATAAAGACACCTATGGAGGCTGCTTTGAGGAGGTAACGTGAAGGCTGGGCATCAGGTAGTATACATGGGTTATCAGGTGATAGTACAGAACTGTGACACACAGAATGTAACTGAAACTCCCCACGATGTTACAGCCATTGTAGTAGCATCATCTCTCCCAGCCACCCCTGGATTCTGGGACATACTTTTAAAGGAGAATGAGCAATTAGCTCACACTAGTGCTATTGTGAAGGGATATATTGTGTATGGGCCCACATCCCATAATTCCACAATAGGAGTACCTCCGTTGTTCCTGTTCCAATATCTGAGTGTAATACTTTAGTACCTTGTGTTCGTTTTTCTAATGAGTCCCAAGAATTGTCATCAACAGATGCAACCCCGATCAGTTGAACATCTAATTGTGAAAACAATTTAATAATGCATTAGCACATTTCAGGAAAACCCAGATTCTGCCTGGTTCACACTGATTCCCATTTACTGGATTTCCCACAACGGTATACATCCAACCCCGAAGGTGCCTTTGCCCAGTTGTGTTAAGTCAATGACCAACTCATGCACATCAAGGCTATGAGACTATCCTGAGGATGAAGACCAGTAGACAAAAACTGTAACAAAACCAAGTTAACTGATTTCTATTTTCTGTAATTATTAACCATTGCTTGCTGCAATTATTTTGTGAGTTAAATATAATTATCAATTTACCTATGGTAGGTAAGTATAGCTGTGTCTAACTTCATGGACTGCACACATTTTGTTATGCTGATCTCAGAACAGCGTGAGATCCAGTCTAAACATGCATACTAGGGGCCTGGCATCACAGAAGCTGTACTGAGTGTACAGTTGTGCTCATAAGTTTGCATACCCTTTCATTTAAGGATAATGATCATATGAAGCCATTTATTATCACACAGTTGTTTGACTCCTTTTTAAATCATAATGAAAACAGAAATCCCCCAAATGGCCCTGATCAAAAGTTTACATACCCTTGAATATTACCTCTTGTTACAGACACACAAGGTGACACACAGCTGAAAATGACAATTAAAGTTGACTTTCCCATACCTGTGGCTTTTTTTTTCATACTAATTGCAATGAGTGTCTGTGTATAATTAGTCAATGAGTTTTGTTAGCTCTCACGTGAGTGCACTGAGCAGGCTAAATACTGAGCCATGGGGAGCAGAAAATAACGGTCAATTGACCTGCATAACAAAGTAATGTAACTTTATAAAGATGGTGAAGGATAGAAAAGATATCCTTGTAAATGCCAGTCAGTACTGTTTAATCACTTATTAAGATGTGTACAATTCAGGGATCTCTTGATACCAAGCCAAGGTCAGATAGACCAAGAAAGTTTTCAGCCAAAACTGCCAGAAGAATTGTTTGGGATACAAAGAAAAACCCACAGGTTACCTCAGCAGAAATACAGGCTGCTTTGGAAAAAGATGGTGTGGTGGTTTCATGGAACACCATATGACGATCCTCAAACATTTAAATACAAGCTGCATGGTCGAGTTGCCAGAAAGAATCCTTTCATGTGCCAATGTCACATAAAAGCCTGGTTACAATATGCCCAACACCTTGACATGCCTCACAGCTTCTGGCACACTAATTTGGAATGACGAGACCAAAATAGAGCTTTATGGTCACAACCATAAGCACTATGTTTGGAGAGGTGTCAACAAGGTCTATAGTGAACAGAATACGATCCCCACTGTGGAGCATGGTGGTTGCCCACTGATGTTTTGGGGGGGTTGGGGGTGAGAGCTTTATAGCCATGGGGAATCTTGTGAAAAGTGATGGCAAGACGAATTAAGCAAATTATCAGAAAATACTTTCAGACAATTTGCATTCTTCTGCCACGAAAACTGTGCATGGGACGCTTTTGGACTTTCCAGCACAACAATGATCCTAAGCTCCAGGCCAGGTTGACCTTCCAGTGCTTACAGTGGAGTGACCATCACCGTCTCCTGACCTTAATATCATTCAGCCACTCTGGGGAGATCTCAAATGTGCGGTTTATACAAGACAACCAAAAACCTTTAATGACCAGGAGGCATTTTGCCAAGACAAATAGGCAGCTATACCACCTGCAAGAATTCGGGGCCTCATAGACAATTATTACAAAATGACTGCATGTTGTCATTTGATGCTAAAAGGGCAATACACAGTATTAAAAACTACTTTTCCAGTATTAAAAACTAAGGGAATGCCGACTTTTGAACAAAGCTGGGTTCATTTTTTTTCTTTGTTGCCATGTTTTGTTTTACCTACAGTGGACCTACAGCTGAATGTGAATCCCATAAGAAATAAAAGACATGTGTTTTGCCTGCTTACTCGTGTTTTCTTTACAAAGGGTACATATATTACCAACTCTCCAAGGGTATGCAAACTTGTGAGCACAACTGTATATCAGCTTGACTCAATGGGCTGTACTGAGTGCATTTAGGCCTGATTCGATGGGCTGTACTGAGTGTAAATTAGCCTGATTCAATGAGCTGTACTGACTGCATTTAGGTCTGATTCGATGGGCTGTACTGACTGCATTTAGGCCTGATTCGATGGGCTGTACTGAGTGCATTTAGGTCTGACTCGATGGGCTGTACTGAGTGTAAATTAGCCTGATTCGATGAGCTGTAATGAGTGTATATTAGCCTGATTCGATGAGCTGTACTGACTGCATTTAGGTCTGATTCGATGGGCTGTACTGACTGCATTTAGGTCTGATTCGATGGGCTGTACTGA
>JACXGJ010006271.1:0-28546 GCA_016801105.1 Esox niger
CACATGCCTAATTTTGTTCGAACAATTATTGCACACTTCCTGTAAATGGTATAAACTTCGTTTCACTTCTCAAATATCACTGTGTTTGTCTCCTATATGATATATTTAACTGATTTTTTTTATCCTAAGAACCAACGATTTATGAAGGAAAATCATGGAAATTAACAAGGTTGCCCAAACTTTTGCAGACCACTGTAATGATGGAGCCCACGGTGCTCTTGGGATGTTTCAATCGCTAAACTATTTTGTATGCCAGATCTATGTCTCAACACAGTTCTCTCAAATGTTTAGAGAGCACTGTGAAATGTGGGACCGAATATAGAAAGTGGTGCCTTTCCAGAATCATATACAACGGAATTTGTCACAGGCAGACTTCAATTAAGTTCCAGAGGCAACTCAAGGACGATCAAGTAAAACAGAATAAGAGCTCCATTTGTAAGGTCATGGAAAAGGTCATGAATACCATACCTAAGTACCAATACATGTCTTCATATTGTTTCTTAGGTAAGTTCATAAGCTAGATGGGGTGGGTTTGCAGACATTTTGTGTCCAAGCTAACAGCGACCTCTTGTGATACTAAATTCACAATGACGAAGCACCATGCAAAATTAACATAATGTATCATCTTAAGCAATATGAATACGTAATACCTAACCTCTACAAATAATTAAAATATTACTCCCTCTATGAATATTCCAATGTTTAGATGCTACTAGGGAGTTTTCCTAGCCACAGTGCATTTACTCTTTTCACTTACTCTTGGGAGTTCTGGGTGTCTGTAAAAGAACTTTGTGACAACTGCTGATGTAACAACGACTTTATACAGTAATCAATCAAATGTATTTCAAGGTTACTCAAATCATTGAACACATTACTTCAGTTAAGGTCAAATAATAGATAAACACTTTATTACTGACAAAACAACACAGTTTAACTAAGACCACACAAAGAAGTTAAATATTTCTTAGTCAAAAATGCTTTTAAAACACAAGTTGACAGTAGTGTTAAAATAATAGGCAAAAACTAAAAACATTCAAACTGATAGCTTGTAAACAAATCAGGTGTTTACATTTCCAGTAAAGAATACAATTTCCAGATGGAAATCCACACCCAAAGCATCTCTCTACAAGTGCACTCATTAACTTACATTCACCATAAGCTCACATTGAGAAACATATACAGTACGTATATTAAGATGGAGTTACTTCAACACACACATATATACACGTAACAAAAAAAAATCTCTTATTGCCTCCTAAGAGACGAGACGCTACACTTAAAGGTTCAAACTTTAAAGTAACTGTCCAGCCTTAATCTGACCTTCAAAAGATCATGTTCTGTTATATCATGTCCAAATTACTTGTTCTATGATTACAAAAAAAAAACACCTCAAACAGACTTCTTATAGGAATGCCTGAAAATTCGTCAACGAAATCTCAGGACATCTTTTCTACTCCTGAGGGACAAAAAGCAGGCCAATCAGGTGACCAAGTGACAAGGATTAGCTTGTCCAATAAGCAGTCTACTTGAAATACTTTTTGGTTTTAAATTGAAAACTATACTTGAATATCGTTATCAATTACAGGTATTTTACATATCTAGAAACACTGGGCAGTTACTTTAAACCAATATAATTTCACAATACCTTTCACAATACCTTTAGGTATTTAGTACCAAAGATATGGTTAGCCATTATAACACAGCCTCAAAAGATTAAGGTGGAAGAGAGCGGAACAGTGTAAGTTTTTCAGTATGTGTGCTATTTTGCATAATCTTCCCTGATGACATTATGAAGGATTAGCTAATGTTACTCAGTCAACTGTATATCTAATGTAAATGGCTGATCTGCTATAGTCCACTGGGTTCTTAATCACCACCATAAGCATGGTGTGAATGTGTTTTTTGCTGAGCCGGGCATGATCGTGGTCCAGTTGTGCTCACACCTCAGTGACAGTGCACTGACCATCAGGACTGCGTGAGCGCACACTGAGGCGCCCGCTGGAGGACTCGCCACCAGGTGGCGATCTGTCTGGCTGGACCTCCCTAAGCCACCGCTGTAGGAGTCTGTGTCTCGGTCTCCTCCGAGCGCCCACCTCCCGCCCACCCCTCTCCTCGTCAGTCCCTCGTCCAACCTCATCACCTCCAGCACCATCCTCACTGCTGCCAGACGCTGACTCGTACGCCTGGCTAACACTCGAAGCTAGCTCCTCTTCATCCTCCACCTCCTCCCCCTCTGGTTGGCCTATGAGGAGCTGGGACAGAGAGTCCTCCAGGGACACGGATGTTGCAGTGGCAGGGTGCGCCCCGAGGGCTGTGGGGGGTCTGACTGGAGGAGATGGAAGGAGAACCACGGAGCTGCCTATCTGAGATTGTGCAGTCACATCCTCCCCATCAGCAAAGCTTGACCGCTCCACTGTCACAGGCGCCACCGCAACAGCTGCCATGGCAACCACAGGAAGGGCAGGGTCAGGGTCCAATCTAAGGCCGGCCACCCCTTTTTTGGGAATGTCCACCACGTCACGCTTCATGCGGCGGCGGCGGCCATGCTCGTTGCGGCGGTACTGAACCATATTTTCCAGGTCAGCCACATAGAGGAAACCAGCAATTAGCATTTCAGCACTTTTCCTGCCTTTGGCGAAAGCATCCTCCAGCTCACGACTGGTCCTGTCATCATACTGCCACCAGCCATTCCTCCCCTCATAGTACCAGGCATGATCACCCCCAGAGCTCCCCGGTCCGGCTCCCCCCTGTCCCCCAGCTGCTGCCGCTTTCAGCTCCTCAGGGGAAAGCAGAGTGGGGTTCTCTAGGAAGTCCTCTGGTACTTCTTGTCTGCACAAAGCACACCTTTTGCTGTGCCAGGAGGCTCCTTTAACACACAGGAAGCAAAAGACATGGCGGCAGGGCAGGCGAACCGGGTGGACACAGGTCTGCAGGCAGATTGCACACTCAGGCACAGGGTACACCACGGGGGCAGGGGAAGTGGGGGTGTTGCTGGTGCAGGCATCCCCTCCTTCCACCTTAGAGGGAACAGAATCCACAGAGTGGTCCACCTTGCCACAGCTCGCCATGCTAATGGAGGAAATACAACTAGTCAAGCCATAAGTGTGTCACGAACAGACAGTCCTGCCCCCATGTTCCTCAATTAACAAATCAATATTAGGAAAGATTACAATATGATATTTAAAATGAGATAGCAATAATCTCAGCACCAACAAAAACAAAAAGCTGGCACAGAAGATTGCATTTGCAACTGTAGGCCTAAATGCGCAAATGTGAATTCTTGATACAGGTACCCGTTTAGAGTATTTTAAATCACTACAATACGGCCATAATGACAATCAAGGAAAACAAAGCATCCTTACTGTAATGTTTCAAGCCCAATTACTGTGATGTCATCAGATTCACAATTTTGTTCACTCAGAATTCCTCTCTATGGAAAAAGACTGTTGAAAAGAAACAAGATTTAGGACCAATCACACTTCCACAAGAGATAACGTTGGTAAACTACCTTCTGTTTCACTCAACAAAAACAAAGCATGGCAACAGTTACTGCTAGTCGTTTAGCTAACACCAACAAGCCAGTTCTCCATAACTAGACAGTATTGGCCACGATGTTTAAACTATCAATGCAGTGGTATTAATGGTCAAATACTAGCTGTTCTTTAGCCATCGTACGAATGACCAACAAATGCATTCACTAGTTAGCTACATAATCATTCACAGGAAATGGCAACATTAAAGAAAATAACAAGCTAACTTCAGTGAACAGTCAGTAGCTAGCTAACTATAGTTCTCAGCGATTTACCAACGTAATGAATGTACTGATACACTGGTGCGGTGTGTTTAATGGGTTAGTTTGGTAGCTAACGATACCTATTGTACTAGGTTGCTAAACAGACACATTGATGTCGCATTTGTCGCTACGATGTCAGGTTAATTAGCAAGTTATTGCTGACAAAATACCTAACCCAGTTTCTACACACGGTGTGGCTCCTGATTGTACAATCCCATTAAAGCTGGTATTGCTTCTATAGTGTACTGTATATTATTAAAAGCAAGCTATAGTGTTAGCTTCGAAGGCCCAAATGTCAGTGACACACCCCTTGCCTCCCGCATCAGTGGATTTTCATCCACACTCACCTGTCATAAACTGCGCGTTGCTCGGTGATTAAAATATTGAGACAATTGACAGATTATTTATCATTTTCAACCGATAAGCTACCTTGCTACCAGTACTTAATTACCCCGAACTCTGTCACCAAAACAAAGCAAAATACTAAACGTTCACCTACTCCGCCTTCCGTGTATTCATATACGTAATGACGTTACCCCGCCCTCTCCGGAAATAAACGATTTCTAGTTGACCCCCTTCATTTTTAGACAGTTGTTCTGTTGGGGGTTTCCTAGCACTTTGAATTATACATGGAAAGTATAAGGTGCAGACCTAGCCTTGAATTAATCTGAGGATATTTGCAACCTGATGTAATGAACCATTTGGAAATGGAAGCATGTTTTGTACATAAACCCCCGTCCCCATTTTATGGTAGTAAATGTATTCAGAGAGATTATCATTAGGTACAATAAAGTGGTTGTGTAAAGTACATGGTTGCATATCCTTTCCTTGCAATGACTGCCTGAATTTTGCAACCCATTGACACCTCTCGCGCACGCGCACACACACGTAACTATTAACTGTCAGAAAAATGTTGTGCATTTTAGAGCACGCAAAAAACGCTTAAATTCATATATCCAGGCACTAATACACAAGACTGAGTGAGGGACCCCAGTTAATTGAGCCAAACGATAAAAGCCAAAACAAAATGTCTGGCACTAAAAAGGGTGCAGAAAATCAAACGTGTACAAAACAGTGCAAACCATAAGAAACTAAATCTGTATTAAAACCAATGGCACAGCTGTTGGTGAACAGGCACTCAGGCAAAAGCATTGGGTGTGAATAAGTGTAGTTGACACTAATTTAGAAAACATGCAAGAGTGACCAGTCATAGGATTACATGGTTAAACACAAACTAAGCTTTTTATTTGTTGGGTAATAAACAACCAGAGAATAAAGAAACAAAAATAGCATTATGTAAATTATACAGTATATTGTAAATGCAAATCAATATATAAAAACACACGGACTGTATAAGATAGCATAAAGATGAAAGTTAGTTACCATAACTTGTTCTCATCTGTTCACGAGACAGCCAAACGGTGTGTCACTGTCCCACTGAGTTTTTGCAATTACAAAATAAAGGATACGTGTTCCTATGATCAAAGCATTCTTCTGTTTTTGAGATTTGACATATGTACAAAACACCTCCTAAATGGTTAGTGATTAATGGTTACATAAATTAATTGTGAAGTGAAAAGATTTGATCATTTCAAATCTCTTACACAGAAATACAGAAACAAAATTACAGAACCCGACTAGACTGGGGGGAAATGTAACTCAAAACATACAGACTACAGGGTCACTACACTACAATTCAGATAGATATTCACACTGTCTAAAGGCACTTTTTAAACTAATTATCACATTCCAAATATCTTAGTACATGTTTTTTTTAACACATTTTCCTAGCCTGTTCCTCAGATGTTGCTGATGCCATACAGATTCTAGAAGGCCTGGACAGCCATTGAAAGTATCAGTCAAGTGCATCATGTTTTCACAACACAGCCCAGGTTGTAGAGGATGGTGTTTACATTTCCACGGTTTGGGATCCTTTGCATAAAGGGTGACCAGTATGACAATGAAAATATATGCACTCACTATTGTAAATCGCTCTGGGTAGCAGCATCAGCAAAATGACTTCTATGTTTATAATAGAGGTACATTTCTAACAACCAAACAGTAACCAAGAAAATGTAGTCCGTATCTTGCGGTGTTCCACCTCTTGCAAATATTTATCTTAAGTCTCAGAACAGGAAAACTGGAACCACTTTCACTCCAATAAGCTAAAACCTTTCAAATCAGGCGTTAAATCATGTTGTCATAGAAAGTTCTCTCCCCTTCACCCTCGGGCTTGTTTCAGCAGTTTCTAACAAAAAACAAAGAAAAATAACAATATATTTGTTCCAATTTTTTTCTAAATGTATTCACTTCCATTCCTATAAACATTCCTCCAAATGAAACAGAAACTTCTACAATGGCAATCATATGTATGTCTTGGTTTTTGCCAGTGTGTGCTGGGTGATAGCGTTCAGGACACGTTTGCCTCATATTTAGCTTGTGTACAATAATTTTTTTTAAAAGAGGTTGGATTTAGTCTAGAAGTAACCTCATCCTGTCTCAAATACATCCCCACAAATCACAAACAAAATGAGGCACAGGTGTGTGGCAGTAGGGATAGGAAACCGAGGCTTTCTGAAGCATTGAGACCTGTTTTGGAAAAAAAATCATTACTCAAAGCTTTCCAACAGTGCACAGCAGGGACATCTGCTGGACAAAATGAAATATGACATGTTTGATTTAAACATTTAGTCCGGAGCTGTGTATTCAAAGTAATGGTAAGGATGAATGAATAATGAAGACCACTGAAAAGGGTAACCACAATAAAACAGGAATTTGTGGAAGGAGAAAGGATGACATTTGATGTTCTAATTTTAGTCCAATCCCAGTTATCCCCTCATTAACCTATAGTAGCCTAAACATATCACCATATCAAATAAGGCCAATGGGACACATATATATATATATATATATTTCGCTTACAATGTTGGTATTGCCTACAATTAGGCCGATAAATAAAATTGTAAGCACAAACGTGATGGAAGCGTGAAATTATGGTTAACAAAATAGGGTATACCCACGTCTCCAGGCCCCACATGAGGTCTTTGCCTGTGCGTATATATTGAGATGTGCTTTCAGGAGTCTTATTGCACATCTGAAAGTCCTTCTTGGAAGAAATAAAACCCACTGAGAACATCGCCAACTATTGTAGTTAAATTAGATTGTCAAAAAGATAATATAGTCTAGTCTTGTATTTTTCAAACAAAACTAAAATTATTGTTTCTATTCAGTCAGATATCCTCTGTTTCCATTCTCTTGAATGACTCAAATTACTGTTCTACAACTACTATCAAAGTTACTACTAACTCTATGACTCTCTTGACTAACTTGCTCTTTCTAATCATTCTCATTTCCATTTGAATGCTTGTCTCAAACTACAACTGCTAACCCTCGAAGTGACCGGATTTCATTACCCTTTTATGTACGCAATTTCAAAACACCATCTGTAGGGTCGGGTTGGTGAAGTCCAATGCTTCAAACGTAATTGGTCATGTGAAATGGGTTTCTGGTACATCGAAAGACTAGATCTCTGAAAAAACTGAACCGTGCTTCGGGCTCATTCATCCTATCCTTATGCAGCATGTAGTTCGGGGAGGGAGAAGCACGAATCTCTCGATTTTAATAGAGTAGAATCGGTTGTCACTTATTATGTTCTAAACCAATCTTTTTTGGAAGACAGGAAATATCTGAAAAGAGATTTCACGTGGATGATAATGTGACCTGAGTGCACGCAAGACATTACTCTCTTGGTGAAAACATCAGGTTAAATTTGAAAACACTGGAACATTTCTACGATTTAAGTCAAAGAGTGGTACCAGCTTCTGTACCGAGATACAGCACCTTGTGAACATGGCATAACCACATATTTACCCAAATTCCCCACAATTTTTCACTGTCTGCAAAGGTCCAACGTGCTTTTTATACATCATTACTTCGCTTGTTCGTAAAACTGCAAACATCAAGCTACTTATATTGACCTAGGAATTCAGCGGTCAGAGACAGATAAACAAATGTTAAGTTTAGCAGAAATCTGTATGTAAAGTGAAGCGAGGGCAATCATTAAATAGCAAGCGTTCAAGTACAATTTAAGTAACACTAGTTTGAATGTCCTATAGATAAACTTGAATACATGCTTTTGGGGAGCTACAGTACTTAATCAGAGCTGAAGGACGTGGAAGCCCTTTGACCACTGAGATAACCCGGTGTTCCGCCCACATAAATTGCTGAAAACCCCAAATACCTTGCATACTGCCTTCACGTGGCATGCTTTGATAGTTGCCGATTTCTCCTCAAAAGCTTTCGTTCTTGCCTCTTCTGCCAGGCTATGCAGAAACAGCAGCACGTTCAACTCAACCTACAAGGAAATTCAAATTTGAACACTGCGGGTATGAAATATATTAATAACTTCACAACTAATAACGCTACATGTCTACTTACCTCTACATGGTTATACAGTTAACGTAAATGTATTTCCATCTAGTAGTAGTAAATTGTCATTCGTTGTAAAAAACTGACAATTGTTTATTGACAATTGCTAATCTCTTTAACGCGTTAGCACATTTGCTAACGTTTACCAAACATAAGACAGTATATTCAAACATACCATTGCATCTGCAGCTGTCCCTATGCGAATGTGTGCTTTCTTCTTTATTAGAGACTTTAATTTAGACATGGGTACTCTTTTCAACATCTTGACAGAATTGTAGCGAACACGGTGAAAAAAAAAAAAACGTTACGTTTTTAAAATCTCCCGCGTTGCCTACTTCCGGCACATAATTGACGTCAGTCTTGTTCTAGTCTTTGTCGCGTTGGTTTGCGCAATTACATGTGCGTTTGTTTACGTCTGATATCAAGACGTGCGACGTGTTAGAGGTTACGTACTAAGGTGTTTCTGAGGAGTTTGTCTTGTAAAACGGGACGGATTTGTCTATCTGATTTGTATTATTTATGAAGTGTAACATTAATTAAATGGGTATGGTATTTTTTAAGAACATATTATTCGTTTTGGGTTAATATACACGAAGCGTGATTCTTGACAGAATGAATGTTTCTTCGACATTGCGTATTTTGGTTTTAGAATACGTTTTATCAATTCACGTTCCAGCAAGATGCCTATTGCTTAAGGCATATCGCTCCGAATGAATAGAGCTTTGGCCGTGAGGCTACAATTCAAAATGACATAGTAATGATAAAAGTTCAGATGAAATAACAAATACACAAGGTGCCTGGATTTGGTTATATCTTTCGTCTTAATTAAAGCACATAATTAATAAAAAATACTATATAGCAGAACGTACCTATTTGTTTGATAATCATAATATGGCAGACACGTAACCAACTGGACCAGGGTGTATTTATTCCGCATAACTATTTTGTTTTTACAAATACCAGTAGCCTATATGTAAACATTTTGTGGCACAGAAATTAAAATAAGTAAGAAACCATTTGACGAAACTCCTGCCTTAATGAAATTATTTTTAGTATAGACCCAGTGACAGACTTAAGCAGTGGGACGCACATCAGCCATAGAGACATTTGATTCGACCTTTGGTGACTCTGACTTCGGGTATATGGACTAATGACTCAACTCAGCTAAAAGTTCAGTGACTGGTCTACCAGTCACCCTTGATAAGGGTCAAGTGCCTCCCTGTTTTTTGACATACAGACATGGCCTGTATAAGATTAAGTAAATAAGTAAGCATGCACACAAGCCAATGACAACAATTAACCAAGCGGATAGAAAAATGTTTCAACATGGACCATTATTTATTTAATTTTGAACATGGCAACAATACAATAAATATATAATTGGTGATATTCACAAATTACATTTTTGGATTCACAGGAAACAAACACTTTGGAAACCTTCACAGTGAGAACAACATCTATTACACAATAATTCACAAAACAAAGCCACACCTGTATGGATTTGTGGTTAGTGGGATGCAGAAAGGGGAATGACATTCTTGAGGAAGAATAGGTTACACAGTTACAGTATTGTCAGTTTGTCATGCAGTAGGAATGGTCAGGTTTGATAACCTACTTGAGACAAATGAACACTCCCTTAATCCACATTGGTCTGGAAACTGGTATAAGATCTCAACAGAACATGTTGAGCAAAAAAGTTATTTCCTTTTCCCAAATTAAATATCTACAGTCATTTGTCCTTCCTATATGTAGTGGTCGAAAATTACAAGTGTCAGGCATTTACACAACAAACTATTGTGAATTACACAGAACAGATGAAGTGCAAAACACCCCTCTGTAATCGCCCTGGGCTTGTGTATTAATTAACTATAGACTGAGCCATCCCTCGACAGTCAAGCCCTACTAACAAAACCATATCTAAAGCAAAAGGGAAGGTACAGTTGGTCAAAAATAAGACAGGCTGTAATACTGCCCTAATCTATTTAGTGCTTGGATATATCAACCTTGTGGCCAATATACAGCTTCCCTAAAAACAACAGAGAAAACAAAGATTTACAACAACAAAAATATAAAAAATGTGAAACAGTTTCAAGAGGCAAACATTAAAAAAGTTCACAAATAAATTGTAAAACAAAATATATCTCTATAAAATGTGAGGAGAAACACAAAATACAAATGTAAAACTACATTTGGTCACTGCAAAACTTTACCCTTAATGTTCCCTTTTAGTGGACAGCTGTGTTGGTAAATGGCCATGGAATGTGCCTACATGCTATGCAACATCCTCAATGAACTCTATAGAGGACAACAGACAGGAGAACCTTCTCAGGCCTCTTCTCTTTGTAAACAATTACTCAATATGTGTCTGGGGTAGGTAAAGCCCCTCCTACAACATCAAATTCTCACATTTCGCTTTTAATATCAGTTCCTAATGTCAGGGGGAAAAAGATTGCTCCTTGTGTACTCACCTGGCATTTTCTTATTGGCTGCGTAGAAAATTCATCTTTGTATATTTCCCTCTGATCACATACTTATTCACTTCTCATTTACACTTCACCTACACAGTCCAAATAATCTCACTCGCCAAGCCCATGTTTTGATTAGGTATTTAAAGTCACCTATGACTGATACTGTTAGCAAGGCCAATTGCAGTCTCTTTGAGCCTAAAGGAATTTGAGTAATTCATCACCTCCCCCTCTGCAGGCAGGCTGCATGCTAAGATAAATGGGTAAGTGGCGTGTGCGGTATAAGGCAGCTAACAGAGTGAAAGGGAAATACACCAGCCAAAGCTTCTCAACCCTCCCTCAGGACAAACCAGCTAGCATTAACAATGTCAAAGTCCTAGTTCCCCATCAGTACAAGTGGGGTTTCGAGGGTGGAGGAACGGATGCTACTCGAAGGCCCAGACCTCAACGCTCTGGATGGTGAAGTCCTGGGTGGAGAGGGGCTGGTTGTGGAAGGTGGCACAGCTGGAGGTGGTTCCATGGTACAAATCTGCATCCAGCCACAGCCCTATCTGACCTCTGGGAAAGGGGGAACAACAGGGACAGTAGATGGGTGCAGACCCTTGTTTAGCTTGCATAGCCTAAGTCACGTTCCAGGCAGAAGACGACTGATTGAAAACAATGTGGATTTGCTTGCATGTCGAGCCAGAGGTATGACTTCCTACAGTGCTACTACTGTCAACAGGGCCTTGGCAACTGACTATGCCCTTAACAACTTCTAATGAAAAGTTAGTGGAAACGCAATGACCGAAGTGTCAGAAAGTCATACATAACAACATGGATATTCATCAAATAAGTCATGATTAATGTATTTATGACATGGTAACTCAAGTCTGATTTTAATTTGTCAGTTATTACTAACATAAGTTGTATATTTCTTTAGGTTTAGTAGTAGGGAATATTCAATTCTATGTCCCATTTCTATAAGCTGGTAGCATAGATAACAAAAAAAGGAGTAAGTGGTAGTCAACCATTTTCCCTATAATTCAGTTGATTGGTAATGATGAGAGGTCAACATCTATTCTAGGGGTATATTGGTGTCAAACATCCATGCAAGCATCATAGAAATAGTGTGGGTATTTGTAAATAGATTCAGGCTAATTGTGATCGGGGATAAACCCTCCCCCTCCTTTCCCCACGGTATTCATTTTGTTCTGGTCAAGTTCTACTGACCTCTATCACACCTACTGCTAGTACACCAATGAGTAGAAATGGCCCCAGCTTGAGATTCCAAGCCGATTCGATTCATTATTTGTATATCACTCAACCATGTATATTACACAGCAGTTCACTCACCCTCCTCCCCCCATCTGAAGAGAATCTATGTTGCCTTTCACAAAGTAGGAGTTCTTCCCAGTCCAGCGATACACCTGAGAAAAGAAAAGCCACGGTAAGTCAGGAGGCCAAGCATTGGCACAGAGGTATTAGGAACATACAGCGGATACGTGGATACCACAGAGTGTATATACGAGAGCAGGTCAGACCTTGATCTCAGGACAGAAGCTGAAGAGGAAGGTCTCTCCTGTGCCATAGCAGTGCTCGCTTACTCTGAAGGGATGGGTGGAGTATCCCCCAAACAACTGACAAAGAAAAAGAAAAGTCAAGAGTCTAATGCAAACTGTGTATGAGTTACTATGCTTGAGAAAACCAGAATTTCTCACAAGCATTGTAGTAACCCAATGCAAATCAGGTAGTGAGGACCTTTTGGGGTTTAGGTTAGGGTTTAATGGAGGATCTGACTTGTGGTTTGGTTTGCATTTTGGATTTGAGGGGAAAAAATAGTTTGAGTTAATTTTAGAGAGAATTATATTTTAAATAGGAATGGATGTTGGTACCCAAAACAGTCCTCTCAGATATAGTAAAATATGTGTGACAATGTGAAAGAGCGCACACGCTCACACCTGGTTTCCCATGTCTTTGATGACCAGCAGCACAGGACTATCCACCTCTAACAGGCTCCTGTACAGGGTCTTTAGGCTGGTTCCATGTTCCAATGTACTGTATGCCAGTCGCCAAGGATACCCCTGCACCCGTGCCGGCAGCCGACATGCAAGCTGTATGGAGGAAGGCATGTGGTTAAGAAAGGAGTGTTTCAATGTGGATCTCTCTAATGTTTGCTTGACTGAAAGTGTGTCACACCATGTCTGTCTACCTTCTCGATGTGTGTGTCTTGAAGAAGAGCACTGGGGTCACTGAGCATGGGCAGTAGATCCCCCAGAGGCTCCTCCCCCTCATAGCTGCCAAAACTCTGCCTACGCTTCGCCTCGTCGATGGTGATGATCTACAAATGCAACAATGTTGAAGCATCCTCAAAAATGATCTCATGGTCCCAACACTCAATACAAATCCAGCCAACCTCTGTCACACAAACAAGTACATATGCAGACTGATTTCTCTGGTGTCCTGTTCCATGTTAGGAAGAGCCCGAGGACCTCACAACAGTACTACAGGGCCTGACAACTAGCTATCCATGGCAAAAGTCCACAAGGTCGACCCGCTGTTCACATGAAGGTTTGAAAGTCTTAATGGACAATGTGGCCAGGGAAAGGTAATGTAGTCAGAACCTCCACCCAGCACAGCGAGAGGACCGGCCACCCCTACCGCCCAGCTACTATCTAGGAGATTGCTAGTTCCTTTCCTTGTATAAATATTCTTTCCATAGCCACTGAGCTTAAACCTGTTATTGCTAACTATATAGGGTTTTAGATTGGTTATCTATAGGCCCTATGTGACTGGTGTGAAAAGGTATTGAAACATATAATAAATGTGAATGACTGATTGAAACCTAACACACAATCAAAATCTAGCACTTTGAGCAGACAGGCTGTGTGAACTTACTTCCCAGCCGCGAGGTGACTTGGGGGGACTAAAGAAGTTATCGATCATGTTGAGCTCGTCCTTCTCCACAACCACAAAGCCCTGCTCCCTGGCCTCCTTACCGTACACGTCAGGAGACCACTGGATGAAAAATGCATACAGGTGGTCCACCCTGAAACACAACAAATACAAACGTTTATTTTACAGAAACACAGTGTTAAAACCCCAGTTAGCACAAAGAGGTTGACTTCTAACCTCTCCTGGGGCACAGCGAACCAGTACTCTGGTTGCTTTCCTCGCGTGTTGGCAGGGCTGGATGTCCGGCCAATGACAAAGGATTTCCTCATGGGTTTGCCGACCTTGAAGCAGAGAAACATGGGAGGGGTCTTACTCTTCTCCTCCATGGAGATAAGCATGTCTGCAGAGAAAAATTTAATTAAATACTACCATCATACTTTTCACATGCGAGTTGCAATTATAATTCATGAGCAAAATTTCACATAAAAATGAAGACTGGATTAAATAATTTTAATTCTCTTTTTGATTGCACCACTTTCTTTGACTATTCACTTTTCAGGTGCTAAAACATGTACATGCTAGAATTGACCCCATTTAAAATCTGAGGTTTTTGTATTCCGCCCACCATTGGTTGAGACTGCTTTTAAATACAGAGTGGGTCTCTAAGTTGACGTTTTGAATTATTTCACATATAGCCAATCAACATGACACCAATCAACTGGGCACATGTTTTCTTGGCCTGATTTCATCAAGCAGTGGACTAGCAATGTTAAAAATATATATTAAAATGTCCGTTTTTCCATCTATGAGGACATATCAAATTGTATGGTGGACTAAGCAAGACAGCCCAATTTTAAGCACCTTCATCTCTTGAATGTGTTAGTATTGAGGTCCAAAAAGTCACTCACTGAACTTCTAAAATACGTCAAAATGTTTGGTTCGAATAAAAATAAGTGGCATTAAAACTATTACATTTAATGAGACTTAATTGGAATTTAACTTTAATACCTCAAATATTTGTTGCCTTACTACAGGCATCTATTAGTACCCAAATCCTTTGAGTTAAGCTTAACCTGTTGCAAAGTCTGATCACTCACTCTGGATTGGTGCCTGCATCTTCTCCAGAAGCCAGGACTTCACCTCGGCCTTGTTGCTAATCTTCTGCTTCTCTTCTTCACTCAGCCCCTCCTCAACCATTGGTCCAATCTGCAGACCGCCTGCAAGGCTGCATTCCTGAACACAACTTTTTCTCAGAGAATGTGCGGACCCACTCAAACTCAACTTCCTGTTCTGGTCCCCTGCTGATTCTGATTGGTGGTTAATGCTAACACTGTTTACGAGTAGCCCCGTTGACTTCTTGTCTTTGGCTTCACCTGCGGATGGGCTAGTAGACTTCTCCTTTAAGAGTTCATTCTTCCCAGTCTCCAAAGGGCCAGACAGTGATACTATTGTGTCCTCAATGGAGCTGTTCTGTACCAGTCCTTCATCCTCCTCCTCGTCCTCCCCTCTTTTCAAAGTAAGTAGGACTGGGTCAGAAAAGGACTCATCCTGGGACTCCGACTGTTTAGTAGTACTGGATCCTTGGAGCGGTCCCTGCTGTTCCTGGCTGATAGGTAATTTGAATCCAGTCTCCAGTTCCTCAGGGTTCAAGGGAAGCTCCAGCTCTGTGAAACCCTCGTCTGATGGAGACTTGTCTGCCGGCTCACACTCAGCTGTCTCTGCAACTACATTTTTAATCAGTGTTATTAAAAATCATTAAACTGATACAATTTGTAAAAACTTGGCATACTCGTATATGTAGTGCTATCTATTTCCTCACACTTCATTCTGGTAATAACATGTCTTCTGAAAAACTGGAAAGTTTTAAACACAAGTGTGTATCACAATGCTAAAATTCATTCAAATGTTGTTTAAAAAAAGACACTGGCCTAACTGAAAACCAGAACCGAAAAACACATGATCTCCTTGATGTCAACTGGCAAACTGTTGATTACGATTCACATAGCATGTTTGGAGACAAAAGAGGATAAGGCAAACAGAATGGAGCTGTGTGTGTCCCACTCAGAATGAGAGGATTATTTTAAGTAGTTTGTGGCAGAAGGCACAACTTACACACATGTCTTACAGACAACCCAACTAGACAAGAGTTATTAACAGTACACAACTCTGCACTGTTGGAGGGACAGAGATACATGCTGCAATTGAAATATGCCCCTCATCACAAACACCACATTTTTTTCATAAATATATTGACCCTCATTTAGTCAGAGTTCTCGGTACAGACTCAAGTCAAAATATTGCTATAATATTATTCTGATAATACCATTAATTTTGATACTATTTTCTAGGTTTATTCGCATTGACTTGTGATTTACTCTAATCCTGTAAATTCTTGTGTCCTCAGTCATACCAGTCTCTGAAAGGGCAGAGTCCATATCATCCAGGACGATGGGCCGTTTGGGGTCAAGCGCCTCGTAACGGCTGAAGGGATTGAGGTCATGCTCTGAGGGAAGCTCTTCCCACTCCCCGGGCCTGTACAGAGGACACAGATCCTGGGGTAGGTCGCTGCGGTGGTCAGGTAGCACCAAAGAAAACACAAAAGGAAGATGGGAAAAATAAAAAAGGAATGGAAAAATCATAAATGGACACAATGAAAAACCAACACAAAAACAGACTAAACAAAAATTCTAAAGGCAAAACTATGATGATACTAAAAATAATAGTAAGCAACAATTAGTATGTACAAAATTAAACAGAATTCAAAAACTTCAAAAAAGAAAAATAACCAAAAACTTTAAGAAACTGTAAAAAACTAGAGAAATAATCAAATTGTATGATATCCACAACAACAAAACATTCTTCACCATTTTCTTTCTTTTTGATGCAGAAATGTATCGGCTCTTGAACCAAAAACTATTAGTGACAATTTCAATGAGAAAAACTTATTTTTTTAATGGGACAAATACCATTTCATTACTGTACTCAAGGTCCTCTTTGGTTCAGTACAAAAATATTGAAACATAGAAGTCCCTACAAAATCATTTAGGCTTTTAACCTAAGAGAGGAAAGAACGAACAAGGAAGATGGGAAGAAGTCCAGAATGAGTTAAAGCTTGTAAGATGAAAGTGCCATACCTGAAGAATGAGTAAGAAAATGAGAGTATATAAATCAGAGGAAAGGTTTGTTTTAACAGGGAACGAAACATTAACAGTACGTGTCCCTGGAGCGTAGGGCAGGTTCTTACGATGGCAGCGCATCCTTTAGCTTCATGCGAGAGATGTCGTCATACAGGGCCACAGACACCACCTCCTCCATGGGGCAGATCAGGCCGTACTCCTCACAGCCGTGCTCGATCACCAGGGGGTCCGACTTGTGGGGGTCGAACATGATGTTGTTGGGCGTCACAATCATCACCCCTCCCACCACACCCTGGTAGACACAGTAAGATGTGTATCAGCCTGGTGTTCTAAGGCCGGTGGTCTTCATTTTTAAAATGGCCTCCGATGTGGCCACTCACCATTCCGTCAGTAAAGTACTTGCAGCTCATTTTGATGAACTTGACCGTGGCGGGGCTTTCGTCCTCAGACAGGGGAGACAGCTCACGTTGGAGCGGTTTAACAGGCTTACTGCAGGAGTTTCCATCCTGTAACACATCGCCAGGCGGCATAATTGAGCACAGAACTAAGATCAGATTCATTACTGCAGTCCAGGACTAAAGAACGGACTTACCTCTGAGACCTTCTCACATATGCTGTTGGTGGAGCTCGGCCCAGAGGAGTCCCCTGACTGAAAGTCCGGAACGAACAGCTTCTGCAAGATTGACGGACAGGAATGGTTAAACAATCCGAAATCCACAACGGACCATAGAAATGTTATACAGTCCAGTCACCAAACTTGCAGATCCAAATACTCAGTCTTTGAAATTGTGTCACCAGTGATCAGGTCACTAGTCTCGAAGTTCCAGTGGGGTTAACATTAAGTCTGAGGTCCACGTTAAAATTACAGCAAGATTATAGTGGTCAGTTAAATGGAAAAGAACTGTTGCCATTTTTTTTGTAATACCATCTCCTTTCACCATGGCACAGCATTTTTTGCATGTTAGCTAGTAGCATAATTTCAGAGTGACCGATATTCTTCAACCATAAGCAAGAGGCTGGTCAGTGCTGTGTATCCAAGAGCAGGAGAGGAGCTTTCCTCGCGCACTAAACTGATTGTGGGGGGGGAAAAACGGCAGAAAATGTGTATCAGTAGTGTAAAACCCAACCACCTGTCAGCTCCTTAGTGTAGAAATGCATATACGGCATGACAAACCGACCATGTCCATCGCCAAGCCCCCTTGCTGTTCCAATCACCCGAATCCCTTTTTGATCTAGAAACAACCCTGATGACGTAGGCCAGTGCCATGCAAATGGACCAGGGGTCATGTAGGTAGGTCCTGACGGGCCAAAACACTTCCAGCGTCCTTCCCGTCCTTCTAATCATGATCCAGTTCAGATCTGGGTCGACAGTTGAGTGCTTCAAAACACCAGGTAGAAACTACAAACTGAAGGGTTTCAGCTTCCTGTTTCTCATCAGACGGTCACAGATTTAAAAGGAATATTCGAAAAAAGATGTGCCTACATTTACCCTCTGTTCAGGCTTATCAACATGCTCTTTAGACATCATTTATGCAGTTCAGCAGGGGGATAATGTCTTACAGGTTTCTAAGCACAACAGGACACTGCCCGACCCTAGCAGGATCTGCTGTGAATTTTGCTGTATGCTCACCTGTCCAGGATAGATACTACGAGAGAAGAGGCGGTTGAGCTGCACCAGTTTGTTTGGAGTGATGTTGAACTTCAGAGCGATGCTGTTTAGAGATTCCTGTGGTCCCACCTTTCACACAAAGTAAAATCTGATGTTAGCTGTTTATAAATCAAGCATCTATCCAAATCACCTTGCAAGAAAATACTGGAAAACACACATTTCCTCAGCTATCTGATTTTGAATGAAAAAAAACTTTATTGGTTTATGGTTGCTTTGTTAAGCTGCAGTCGGGGGGGGCTTACAGTATACTCCACTGTTCCAGGGGGCCTCCTCTTCTCTCTTTTGGCCTGGCTGCTCATGTTGCGGCTGTCATCTGAAAGAGTAATGTCACAGACATATGAAATAGCGCACACTGCTTTCAATACAACCAGAACTATCGGGTCCGGTCTGTTTGTGTACAGGGCACATCAGGCTCAAGGCATGTCAGCTCAAATGTTCCTCAGATGCAGAAGGGGGGATCCATTAAGCTGTGATCACAAATGTATTCGTGCTTGGGGGGAAATTGCAAGCTTAAAATCACTGCTTTTTCATATCCGTGGGTCAACACGTATAGGAACTGATCACTAGCTTCATAACTAACAGTAAAAGACAATATCACTATTACCCTTGTTAACAATGCTGCAGTAGAAATCGAACACATTGCTTCCCATCTACCCTGCAATGCATATCACTTTTTTAACACTTTCGTTAAACCAATCATTGGGCAAAGAAATTTTGATTGGCCAAAATTAAAATGGCCCAGACCAGGAAGTTGACAGAGCAGATTCAGATTTTATTCTGGATATCGGGAATCGGGTAAGTGTGCTTGTTGTGCATCAGTAGAAAACTTCTGATCCACTGCCACGGATAGATACATTAAGGTTGGTCCTGAACTAAAGAATAGAGTTTGGTTTTGGTTTTAAATCCACCACTAAATAAATATGGGCAGATACAGTATAGCGATAATCGGGTGCCTCCCAACACTCTGTATTAGTAAAACAATGTGTACCTACGTTGACTCCCCGGTCAGGGGGGATTATCTAGGATCATAGGACAGTTTGGATGTAATAATATTATTTGTATCAATTAGACAATGTCCTTACAATTAGGCAGCAGACTGTACAAGACCACCTTGATTTTGCAAATTTCAGTTCCCATCTGGTCTCTCTTTCAATCAAACAATGACAGTGAGGCTACACAAGCTGTATGTTACAAAAGCATTTTCTATGCTTGCAGGTTTGGGGGTCGGGTGGCGTTCTATTGCAAAACATGGAGAATTCTGTCTGCCCAAAGGGTTTATAAAGATGAGAATCTTTTGTT
Organism: Esox niger; assembly: GCA_016801105.1. Taxonomy (NCBI): domain Eukaryota; kingdom Metazoa; phylum Chordata; class Actinopteri; order Esociformes; family Esocidae; genus Esox; species Esox niger. Next base: position 19,666 of record JACXGJ010006271.1, read on the forward strand.
TGAAACACAATACCTCTGACCATTTGGTACTAATCACAAGGGCCCTGTATGTGTGTTTTTTACCTAAATCGCCAGTTGGGTTTGGTTTAATCCTCTCTTGAGGGTCAGAAAAAGCAGGGATGTCTGGGCAGGAGATGACGGGAGTCTTCAAGGATGAATCTGAATTGTTCTGCTCAGTTATAGTCTTCTCTGATTGGCTCTGCTTGAGCTGTCTCCGCCTCTTTAGCCTGTGGATAGGGACAAATAGAAAGTGTAACCTTGGATTACACTACCCATGGAAGTTACGGGTCTTATTTTAGCAGCCTTTTTCCTCCGTTCAGTCCTCCCTATTCTTTTCTCTCTACTCCCCCAGCCTATTTCCTGTTTCATAATGAATCATTGATAGGTCAGGCGATGATGGCGTATCCCTCCCTGCTCGCCAGGGTTCATTACCAGGACAAGCTGCAGCTGAATAAGCTGACATGGCAGCAGGTGGCTCTAGAGTCGCCCAGTGTACGCAGGGACAGCGCTGGGTCTTTCACGGCACCAACTGAAAATACTTGTAAACAGGGCTCCAGCAGTGTATGTCCAGTACGGAAAGAGCCAGAAAAAGGGGGGGGCAAGGACATCAACATTTAGGGAAAACGGCACACACCCAATTGAAAAGCAGGAACCTAGACAGCGTGAGAGACAAAGACAGTGAGCACTAGAGGTTGCCTAATGGAAGGGCACTCGGCAGCAGATCAATAGGGCTTGAGACAAGAGGCAGACAGATGCAGCTCTGACCAACCCAATAGCTCCTCGCCCCTTAATGTACCAGCAGCTGAACCGACTCACATATGGTAAACATTTCAGAATTCCACCAGAACACTCCTGTTTCCAAGAATCATTTCCACAAGCAAAATGTCAAGATATACTTTCTGTAATCCGCTAGCAGAGAAACATATGGTCTGCACTCAAGGCCCCAGAAAACACAACACACAAACAATTTGTCCAAAACAGCAGTAACTTAATTTAGACGCGGCCAAGTGGGTTTGTTGATTTTATCTGTAACCATGACTTTCCAAAGCTTTCCAAATGGTAATGCTAAATTCAAGGTCATCAGAGATGATGCCAACCTATACAGTACATTTCCATCCAATTTCACTGACAGAAGGTTTATATTGCAGATATATAATCCAATTAGAAACAAGCATAGATATCTATAAAAAAAAAAGAGCAGCAATCACAGAGACAACGGCCCAAAGTCTGTTTTAATTTGGTGTCTGTTTCTCATGGATCAGTCTGACCAAAACCATATAGCAGTACAGACAGGTAATCAGTCCTCACTACTGGATTTCCCATGTCTCAGCTACTTCTACAGTGATAAAAACACTCCATAAACAATATTCAGCAATAAAAAATGATAAACAAAATGTTTGGTGTGAAGGCGATCCTGTGATACCACAGAATGGGTGAGCATGAAATGTCATAATCAGCTGTTAGTGAGCAATCTAGTAAATTGCACCTCGCACGACACTATGTACCTCGCAGGTAAGGAAATGGAGCTTGTAAATTCTGGATTGCAAGTTCAATTCCCAATGCAAAAAAAAGTTAAAGGGTATGAAAATGTACGCACCCATTATGGTTAGTTGCTCAGGATAACAACATCTGCTAAATGTCTGGAATGTAACAGGAAGAGTGGAGTCCCTAGCTGTTGCCGTGGGTTCAGGAGAGAGATGAGGTCCTTTCCTTCCTCTGTTCCCTCTCTGGCAACATTGGGGTAAGCCTGGTTCTATTCTGAAAGGCTAAGACTGCCTTTCAGACACATATTAGTCATGTTAAATGTATTTACCAATACACTTCTGTGCCCGCCACTCCACTTAAAACAAACAGCAGTATAGCCTGATATTTCACCATGATGCAGCAATTCAATTTAAATGTGCACTGCACTAATCCGCTACTTTAGTGTTTGTGAGCGTTGAGGCATGACTCAACGCATCAGTGCCAGTATCAGGTTTACCCATTGCAGTTAGGGCCAGATGGCTGCAGAGCACTAGTTAGTAAACATGTCGTCAGTAGGGGTACACAGACAAAACAATATGAAAGCCACTTAATGCACTGTGACAGAAAAACTCACAGCTAGGCGTCATTCGGCGGCGCCGCGAAACATTGTTCCACGACTTTCCGACGTGCACACAATGTGATGGGGGGGAAAAAACACATGAAAAAGCTTCGACTTACCTGGCAAAGTAGCCTGGCTTCCTCTCTCTCTTCTCCATCAGTGAGGTGTCCTGATGCTGCATGTACCACAGAGCACACGCTTCGGGCAGAAGTCCTCCTCACTGTTCTCCTTTTGCAGGCTCTTCACTCTTCCTCATCCAGGGAGACAAATAATTAGCTGAGTAACTGTCGTCTGCAGCAGACTAGCAGCATGCAAACCAGAAAGCCAGCGACGGCAACAGATTGAACTAATGGCTCATGCTAGCGCCTGGTCATCAGCTTAAGTCTAGCATGCTTAAAGCATATTGAACAAGCATTTGGGATGCTGCTTAGATGATACTCAACATCCCTCAACTTCCTTAAGTGCCCCTAAGCATTCAAATCACAACTTTATTAAGCTACTACATTTTTCTTCTTTTTGTTGTTGAATCATATGGCCTGAGTGGTTGCTGACCATATAGTTGCCTCATTTTGTTATCATGTTTTCCTTATTAGTCTTTCATCTGCAAAGTATATTGTATCAGTGTCAGGGTGTGTACATCAAATATTTACCTTACAATTACACTATGGGGTGGATGTGTGAATGTGCTGTAAGATTATATCCTGAACCACTGTAGCTTAAAATGGAAATCATTATTAGAGATGTTTTACAATAATTGCTGCATAACAGTACATGTTGATGGCTGAAGCAACATTTGCAGCAGATACTAAACAGCCAATATAAACAGTCAACACTGAGCCTTTTCATACTGGCACACAGACATCTAAAACCATATGACCAGCTAGCTAAACAGCAAATACCACACTACAAATACATAGCAATAAGCAAGCTGTATAACAGTCGTTCCCAAAACATAGTTATTTTCAACCTTTATTCAACCTTCAAAGGGGAATAAGAATGAATACCTACAATTTGTCAAATGTCATCAAAGTAATTCTTAGTCTAGCTCTCTATGTATCCAACTCAATCCCTGCGGTGAAGCGATTTGATAGAACCTTGAAATTCACAATTTCTAACATATTACTGCACAAGCCAGTGAACAGTCTTTGGAGATGTTAGAAAATAATATGCCATCAATAACAATGGTGCTATGAGAGCGAACTCTGGGCTATACTCTGCCCTATCCCTTGGTGGTTTGCTGTCTGGTACTGCACAAAGTAGATGGAACCATTTCCTGCCCTGTTGAACCTGTGTTATCTATGAATTGGGCCACAGTGCCTCTGGACCTCTTTCCGTTTTCTTTGCCATGAATCCATAGGATAAATATTTTTGTGAAATACGGGGAGAGAAAATATACGATTTAAATGGCAGTATGGGGTAAAGCCTTGCTTTTCGTAAAATACATTTTCTTGACCTACTACAATTCCATCCATGCGACGGCCAGTGCTATAGTTTCTAACGACAACGGAAAACGCTCTTCATATGATTTCAAAACATGTAGCTAGCTATTAATTTTTATTATTAGATATTACTGAATTACTGTCCGTCCTTTCAGAAATGTTTGGGTTCATATACTGTATGTTTGGGAACTCCTGCAAATGATGCAAAAATTGCAATGGCGATTTACAATTAGCTACTGTTAGCTGGTGTTGTAGCACCCAGTATTTACCTTAGACCAGTTAACTGTTTTTGTCTTAGCATTACGCCAGTACCTACGTAATAAGCTTCGGAACCACTGCTAGCTCAAATCCGCTAACGATAAAACAGAACGCTAACGTTAGGTAACCATCTAGCAAAATTAACGTCACCCACCTTTCTGTTTTACATGTTTTGGTTGCTTATTGTCCCTGGTGCAGCAAAATCAATGTCCAGATAATCATGGATGCAACCCAATCAGTCTACAAAGTAGATGTTTGCTTTGCAAAGCGGTGCAGGGAGAATTAGCATTTTTCTGCACAAAACGAAAACAGACTATACACACTCGCCTAGTCGCAATTTCATACACCTCGCGTCGTTTCCCCTCCTCGCCAACGTAACAGTGTACGTTCAAAAACACAAAGTGGTTGGAGGAGAAGATATGAGAGGCGGGCTTGCTGGCTTGCTTATCCAATGATTTTAAGAAGCGAGAGCATCAACTTGCGGGTCCGGAAGATGATTTGCAATCCTTATAAACCGTTGTGTAATTTTTATTTATGCATATATTTTAAAAGGTTAAATGGCGTTATTAGAGGTAGAAAACACAAAGACGTATATTTATTGATTGGTGGGAACACATGACTACGGTATGTAAGCAAAGAGTATATCCTCTACTTTTAAAAATATTTTATTCATTTAATTATGTTGTGTATGTACAGTAACTACATTGAGAACGAATTTAGTTTTAATGATGACCTGGCCAAAGACATGCAATTGCAAAATGACAAGACAACAAACCGAACATAAATAATGTTCAAAACAAATAAACACGGTATACCATGAAATAGACAATAAACATCTCTATAAAGCAAGACAGAGAAAGGTTTGGAGGTTTCAGCAAGTGAATTGTTTAAATAGCAGTTTGGTAAGTTTCGTTTTGAAAGTATTTAGCATAAGAGTATTTATAACAGGGTCTAATGATTTTGTCAGATTCATAAAAAAAACCGAGCCAAAATGCTGTTTTTTTTCAATCATATATGACGTTGTTTTGGAACTATAGCGATGCTGAGGCAGTAAGACACCCGCGGCCAACTCTGAAGCCTGACAGAACAACAGAGAAAGAAGAATGACGAGAGAAGTTTTCCAATCCTTTGAGACTGCATCCGTTTTTAATGAAAGGTTTAACTGGCAAGAAATAGGGTATGGGCTAATAGAGACAGACAAGGAAAGAATACATTAATTTACATTTGATGTAAATCACAATAAAGTGACTATGTTTTCCCTTTCCTTCGGTCGCAGGAAATTGTTGATGTTGCCAATGATTAATGCAAAGATTAACCTATTTCGAAATATCTGTCTACTTTTCCTATTAATCTTCATTTAGCTCGCTGAACTTCCTGTAGTATTGTTTTTCGTAAATTCTGGATAGCTAGTTTATGCTTTGCTTATCTTCCAAAGAATGTTGCATTGATGTTGACTTCTGCCAATTAAATTCCTAGGAATATAGACATTTGAGCTGAGTATAAAAATGGTCCAATCAGCAAAGACAACCTGATAATGTGTATATTTGTACCTAAAATAATCTGAATATTAATTAGCTCAGCTTGTACTCCTGTATTTTATAACTCAGTCTAGAATAATACCAACCAGCCTTTTGGCTTTGACCACCATGCTTCTGCAGGCAGCCATCATACTGTAATTAATAGTATATTTAAAAGCTGACAGTAAATGTATTAACAGAAAACAGGACACATCATAATGATTATAAGGTATAGCCCAAATTCATCCATGGAGGTAAACTAAATTGTTCCAGCATCTTTAAAAGAATACTACACTACAGGGTTAGTTTCATAATTTGTGTTCACTCTGCACTTCCTGTATTATCTTGTTTGTGCTTAACATTGCCTCTTATGTTATTTTTCAATCTGAAAAAATAGCAGGCTTGTCTCTTGGACACAAGCCACCTGCTTAATGTTTTTGTGACAATTTAGGCCACTGGTGCTTCCTCTATGAGATCCCTCTATAGTTATATATAGCTAGGGTCTGGTTCCACCTCCAGGGGTGTATGTGTGTGGTGGCCGTGTGGTTCTTTAAACACACCTTTTGAGCAGTTCTGCCACCTTTATGTAACAGCCCCTGGCCTGGTGCGTTTGGTGCTTTTGGCTTGGGGGATGGGGGATGGACAGCCTGGCAGCCTTGCCCGTTGGGCTCTATTAATCCTATGGCCTCGCTTTTTTGGGCAGGTTTCCTCGGCCCCTTACATCACTATTCCACCTTTCCAGCATTGTGTATTGTCCCTAGTGTGGTATAAAAGTGACCAAGTGAAATGTAGACTTTGATTATATACATAGCCTTTTGTAATTTAGGTGAATTAATTAGGAACTTACCTGCCTTGTTTATGTAGGTTTTCATTGGAAACAAATTAAAAAGGAACAAAGGATTTCCTACACTGCCCTGAAATGACTTTCACACCCCAATAAAACGTATTCCAAGATCATTAATCATTTAGAGTTAGGATTTGAACCTACATATTTAGATTATTTTTTATTTCTACCAGATATGTATGCTAAGATCACATTCTTACAGCAACAACCTGGGAGCAATTAGAGTTAACTTGTATTGCTCAGAGACATAACGACATGTTTTCACCTTTTTGTTCAGGGTCGTTTTGTTGACCACTACCACCCCATATGCCTGGGAAAGTGTCAAACCCTTCAAAGGAACAACATTATGGAGGGCTCAAGGGTTATTATAAATCATTTCGATTGTTTTTGTAATACCTACGAGGGAAGCCTAGATGGTAGCATGGGCCAACAACAGTTCCCTGAAAACACTCATTTCTATGAGCATGCGCATTGGCCTTTTCATATAGGCAAATCAGAGAATGATGTCACATGTCAGCCCGCACGACTTAGAAAGTGATTGGTGCAGATATCTACTAGTTGCGTGTATTTAACAACATCTAGTGGTTGTCACCAGAAAAATGCGCACCAATACGAGGTAAGACTGCTTTTGGTGCATACTTTTTAAAGCGTAAGGAGCGTATGTCTATAATTATCTCATGCGTCTGTGCAGAACATTCGATAGGCACCGGCTAATATATATGTGATGAGCGTCTTGCTGAAAAGATCCAGCGACGCCGGCAAGAAGGATCAGAACTACAGAATGTATAGGACGTATTAAATTCTGTTGTTATTCGTATTTTATTCATGTGTTTATTGGTTTACCTTTCTGTACGCTCACTGAAATGGTGTTATCTAGGCAATCTCTCCTACTTTCAAAGACTTGTGGTTCGAATCTCATTACAACCTTAAATTCAATGTCGTTCACAAAGGTTTGTAAGCTACGTCAGTAATTTGAATGGTATATGCAAATGCGATTTGCATCTCCTGTATGACAAACACTCACGTAGTCTAGCCTGAGTCAATATTCAACCTGTTTAGCAACCTAAGGTGTGGACGTAACGGGAGTTTGTGTTACGTCAGGCAGTTTACCTGTAAGTGGCAAGCACACTGATCGTTGTTTAAAAGGGGTTCAGGATCGCTACATACTTTCTTAAAGCCATAATATGGTTAAGTAAACCTGTTTGTTAATACATTGGCCGGGAATAAATAATATTCCGATGTCTCGGTTTGCCAAGGTGCGAGCTTTCTTGAATTGTTTACTCATAAGTAGCCAACATTGACTCGACCATCGTTTTGTTTGGAACGAATAGTAATTTAGTATCACGGGCCTGAATGAGATGAGTGACTGTATCCATGTAGGTTTTCTTATATTTTATGATTTCCAAGGCTGGTGTACATGCATTACGCTTGGTTGACACATCTGTTCCAATCAAATCTCCATTTATAAAATGAGATTAAGAAATTATTGAAATTTACTCATGTCTGGAATAGTTGCCGTACTGAAAGATGAGTGCATTTGAGCAGCAGTTCTCTGTGTGCTTTTTTGGGTCGTTTTCCACCTGATTTATATTTTTCTCTGCTATATTGCTTAACGGCTATTTAAGTGCATCATTAAATAATGACATGCATTTATTTGGGCTGTTGGTTGTATTCTCTACCAAACACTTTAGGTTTAGCTATTTCCACACACTGCAGTTTCCCTTTCTGTCTACTCATAGAAATGCCTTTTATTCTAACTCTATCCCTGGCCACCTGTCTCACCTGTCAGCCATCACCTGCCTTAACCCAGAAACTGACACTGGGTTGAATATTGTAACAACACTGAATAAAAGCAATTTAGCATCACCATGGTGCTTAGGAGCATAATTTACATTCATAAATGTATTGCAGAGATATTATCATGTTAATGAGATTACTGTACTTCTTGTCAGTCACAATTATCAAATCCCTGCTCGGTAGCAGTCTGCCAGCCAGCCACTACTAGCCAGACAACTATGTAATGCTGTTATCTCTGTGCTCACTTTAGCTTAGTAGTTCAGTACTTCAATGTTGGTGAGACACACTTCTAAGTATGGAAATACATTACCATGTAAAATATTCAGTGTCCCATTGAAAGAGGGTGGTGACAGAATTATTCACTTTGCAGTCAATGATAACTGACATGACCAGTGTTGTGTTGATTCCCCCCAGGGTAGAGTTGAAACAATAGGCTTGGTTAAACATTTCACCACTGTTGCTTTACTAAGAGCCATAGATATTGGTGGAGACATGAAATCAGCACATGAAAGTGAAATATAGATTAATTTGGCAGTTATTATACAGATATCAATTTTTATTATACAATTAACTGCCTCAAGTCTGCAACACATCGACCTGATCTGACTCAGTGTATCCTCTCTGGTTATGTTTTGTAATGCTTTTCCTGCAGTGGTTTGTTTGGATCGGTTTCTTCGCTTAAATGTTCTTCCTCATAAGGGCTTCTTTGATGTTCACTGACACCTTTTCGGTCCTCATATTTAGAGACACTGATAGCGGGCTCTAAAGGCTAACGCAAAGCCAGCAATCAAGACTGGACATAGCTCTCTTATGCCTGCACACGCAATGCAATGGAACCCACCGGACCAGAAATTACTACATAAACCTAAAATGTACCATGTTGTCCCATGTATCAGCTAATGGGCAGAATTTTATTAGTGGGATTGTGCTCTGCTAAACATGT
>JACXGJ010006272.1:0-35103 GCA_016801105.1 Esox niger
GCGCCCCCTTCTGCCCCGGCCGCTCCTCCGCCGCCCGAGCCAGCGGCGCCCCCTCTGCCTGTCCCGGCCGCGCCGCCCCCCTGGCCCATCCCGGCCGCTCCAGGTGCTGGGCTTTCCCCTGACGGTTTGCTGCCGGCCCGCCCGCCCCCCCGGGGGTGCCTGTCTAGAGTTCAGTAGCCTGTCTCCTCCAGGCTAGGCCCCTAGCCATCTTTGCACTGGCTGGGGCCATAGTCAGGACGTGGCCAGAAGAGGTGCCTCTAGGCACCTCTATGTTGCTTCGGTCTCCCCAATTGGAGGCAGGTGTTGGTTATTGCCTCCAATTGGGGAACCTATTTAAGTTGACTGTTTGCCCACATGAATGTGGTTCATTTTGGTTAGCAGCCAAAGGCTATGCGACCCAGTCATCTAGTCTGCTTTAAGTTTGTTTGTTTGTTTCTTTCCTACTTCTTTTCACCATTAAACTATGGATTATTCCTACAACGACCGTTTTGCCTCTGCCTATCTGTCCTCACACCAGCTTTATGACACATACACCTTAAAGTTTCCAAATAAGTCTCAGTGTCATCTACAGTAGGCCACTATTCCATGCTTCCCTTCCCAGGTAATGAAGTTTACTTAGTTTACTGACATGTTAAAGCTGCATTATGTAGCCAATGTTGGCAATCTATTCCCTTGTTAAAAGCAGAGCTACAATGGTCTCAAAAGATTAGGATTTTGACCATTGCTCCTGCTTTCTGGGACAAATTACCTATGTAAAGAAGAGAAGTTGTTGTACATTATGGTTCTGATGCAGATGAGGTACAGCATTTTATTCCAACATCTATTCTCAATCCAAACTGCTTCACTCAAACACTTCCTTCACCTAGATTCCCCTTAAATGTATTTTTGTCTGTACACCAATGAGCAAAAATATTGACCACTCAAGAGGTGAAGCGTATAACAAAAAACGGCACTTGTCAAGGTCTGAGGAGATTAAATGGTAAGCAAACCGTCAGTTCTCTTAGTCAACTTGCTGGATGCAGAGAAATGGGCAGGAGTAGACATGAGCAAATTGTTATGGCTAGACAACCGGGTCAGAGAATCTCTAAAACGACATGGGTCGTGTGGTGCTCCCAGTCAGCAGTGGTGTGTTCCGACAGTTGTCCAATGAGAGATAAACCACAAACCAACGAAAGTGGGTTGGTCACAAGGGCAATAAAGGCTATCCTGTTTGATTCAAATCAACAGAAGGTCTTCATTGGCACAAGTCACAGAAAATTGTAATGATTGATATTGGAGGAATGTGTCAACACAGTGCATCACACCCTGCTGCGTAGATGGAGTGCCAATGTGGACCCATGTCCACCGTTGAAAGTGCCTACAATGGGCATGCAAGCATCAGAATTGGACCTTGAAGCAGTGGAAGATTGCCCAGTCCGATGAGTCCCGTTTTCTTTTACGTCACCCGCATGGCCATGTATGTGTGCGCCGTTTACCTGGGGAAGTGATGACACCAGGATGTACTGTGAAAAGAAGACAAGCTGGTAGAGGGAGTGCAATGCTCAGGGCAACGTTCTGTCGTGAAACCCTGGGTCCGGGCATTCATGTCAATTTTAATTTGACACTTGGCATTTACCTTAACATCATTCTAGACCAGGCAAACCACTTCATGGCAATGGTGTTCCCTGATGGCAGTGGCCTCTCAGCAGGATAATGCACTAATGCTACACTGTAAACATTATTTGTGAATGGTTCAAGGAACATAATTAAGTACATAATCCAATCCACAGTGGCTCTAACTGGCAATTTACAGAACTGCTAGGATTTGCTTCTAATATATTGGTGCCAGATACTACAGGACACCTTCAGGGATCTTGTATAGTCCATGCCTTGGTGGGTCAGAACTACTAACAGCATGTTATGCAGGTGGTCATGTTTTGGATTAGCAGTGTATTCTATCATTGCATTTTTTGCTGAAAATGTATACCCATTCAAATAAATCACAGTATACTACTAAAACAGCCTAAATCTTTATCACAAGGTTGCTCATCTAGAATAGTTTCTCAATTCTCAGTCCAACAACTCACACATTCAAACACAATTCAGTCAACAAATTTTAACAAAGTACAAACAAGTATTTATTTACACCTGAATGTCAGATATAAACTACATTGTTTATGACAGGTCAAGGGTCCCCAACACTGATCTTGGTAGAGCAACTTACTGTGCAGGTTCATTCCTGCTAGCAGTAACTCATTCACCTAATAATTTTCCTGAATTCTGATTTGTTGTTTGTGTGTTATTGATGGACAGGAGCAAAATCATCCAGTTACTCTTTAGGACTAGAGATTAAGAAAACTCTGCTGTATGCAATAACTCCATAGATTGACCTTAAACCTTTAATATTAGTACAATGTGAAGAGTAAAAACTCACTAAACTCATGCACGCATTCATTACTCCACAAGCAAAATGAGATCCCATCTTGATGAACATCTCTGGACAACCTGAGAAAACACATTTATAACACTTTTAGCAATTTATTTCAATCTGCGAAAAGTACACATTGCAAGTGAAAATTTAAACATACATAGGTTTTTAAGATGACATCCACTTAGCTTGTTTGGATGGGGCAGTTTGGGATGGCCATTGTATGCGTGCCCAGCATATGGAAAGAGTAGCTATAAACACATTTTATTCAGAAACAAAATACAACTTAAGATAATCAAGCTGCATTTTTTAGATTATATAAAATTCGTGCTGATCTAGGTTGAGTTATTTTATAATCAAAATCAAGTCACAAGGCCATGTGGGGTTTCTGATACTAGATCATTACTGAGACCATGGGGCCCATAAGAGCATACTTAGACGTGATGTAGCCTCTGTAGGTATGAGTCTGTCAGGCAAGCATAGACCAGCTCTGAATCATATATCTACCCTCATTGCTGGGCGGTAGAGCTGTGGAGGATATTAAACTGGATCTGGAAATCAACAGAAACATCAGTGAAACTATAATGTAACAGGCTGATGTCTTGTGGCAGAGTGTCAGCAAAGTCTGAGTGAGAGAAAGGTGGAGCGGACTGCGGAGTCTTTGAGTTTTCTGAATCGTCTATTACGTGAGCTGACGTACGCTCAATAACATAGAGACAATTACACACAAAGACAGAGGGAGCAGACGGAACATATATACTGAGGGGAATGACTGTGAATGATGATCAGGTGCGCTGGACGGGACAACAGGTGCAATGAGTTGGTGAGATGGGCGATGATGGTTAGAAGGTTGGTGACGCCGAACGCCAAAGCCCGCCTCCTGAAGGGGGAGGATGGGCAGTAGAAGGCATAGTCGTCACACAGAGAAAATACCTTGTACAATTATTGATGGCGTATTTCGCGTAATGTCTTGGAAACTACAAGACCAAGTGCCCCTGCTAACTTAATGTTAACTAGCTACATTATTAATGAATTAAGGCTAACTTTAAAGTTAATAATGTAGATTGTACACTAGTGTGGTGCACTTGGATATGAATCCCAATATGCTCATAAAATGGCATCTTAAGCAATCAAAATGAATTCACTTTTGGCCTTTACGCCTCTGTGTCAAAATGTTCTGTTGCAGATGCAAGTTGCAGATGACATTACAATCTAAACAAGTGATTTCTTTAATCACTTCACCGGAATGTTAGCTAATGTAAAGAAATGTCATAAATCACTGATTTGGGGGATTTCATTAACTGTCAATTATAATCATCAAGATTAAAAGGAACGAACACTTGAAATGTCAGTCTGTGTGGAATGACTGTATACAATATGCAAGTTTCACTTTTTGAATGGAATTACTGAAATAAATAAACTTTTTGATGATATTCTAATTATATGACCAGCACCTGTACAAGATGATCCGCTCTACTGACATGCAGTCAATGTTGGCTGCCATGTCCAATACTACAAATTAATCACCACTAATGCAAAAGCTACAGGCCAGAAGTCATTGGGTAGTGGTCTTTCACAAAGCTGAAATGAGTTACTCCGAGTACCAGTTGAAAAGTTCACAGAAGACAAGCCAGTTGCTTGTAGCAGGTCTTCAGGAGCTTATTACTGATGTCATGATGCTTTGTTGATGTTCACTCTGTTGAAATTAAGCCCATCAGTGCTCATGTTGCAGGGTTTACATTGCTTCTCTGTAGTCCCAGACAATGTATTGAGGCCTCTCCAGGCATCACACATCTGGCCACATTGAAGTGTATTTTCCACATTTTCTTTAGACCATTTAGCTTCCTTAATTTGCTTACTTCATTTACCTTAAATCATATTACACTGAATCTTGACATCTATGGAATATGTACATTTGTTTTCTACTGTAAAGGTTCATAAAGGTGTTGTTCACTGATCGCATTTGTCCATTACTAAATATGAAAGAATCCAAATTCTTTTTGTCTTCTTCAGTGAAATTGTGAATAATCACGTAAGTAAAGGCATTATTAACACACAAACCATTGTCTGATGGTTAGCATATGTTTTATAGATACAAGTGCACTGAACCATAGGAAAATAACACATCTTAAGGTTGCTCAATAAATATTCAGTATACTATTTTACAGTACTACTGTCCTAAATAGTTTGAAAATATAATTGTAACCAGTTGAAATCAGCATACTGCTCCATACCTGATAAGCAACATTGTGTTTATGGGCTGCTGTGGTGGACATTTTTGTTGTCATATTATACAATTCTGGAATTGTCAGTGTGTACTAAAATAACATGTATTAAGAAATCAAGCTGAGGGGCCTTCAGTGTTATTTTAAAATATACTTGTGAAAAGGTTTAAATCTGTCATTTGATGCTATATAAGTAGAGTTTGAAGCATTTTTAACAAATTCATAATTGCTGAAAAACCATTATGCCCTACATAGTCCTAATTGCAGATGTGTTCCTTTGGAGGAGATGGACTTATGTACCTTTTTTCAAAATTTTATTTTAAGCATGGTGAGCTTGCAAATGTGAGAAACCTCAATAGTGCCACCGTCTGGTTGATTAAAAAAAGGTTGCAGTCATTTTTGTCCTATAATCTTTGTCAATATATGGACCAAGTAGAATTTGAATAAATTGTTAAATGAAATTGTTTTTTATATTGAAATGTAATTAAATATGTTTTCTGAATTAAAAAGAGTTCCCGAGTCATATTCTAATGAATTAGGGTGCATATGTCTGGCTGAACTTTGCCATAAAGTCTAATATTAGATTAGCATTAAAATAATAATTCTAATTCAAAATAGCGGACATACAGTCCCCTCCAAAAGTATTGGAACGGTAAGGCAAATTCCTTTGTTTGTGTTGTTCACTGAAGACATTTGGGTTTAAGATCAAAAGATGAGTATGAGACAGGAGTTAGGAATTTCAGCTTTCATCTCCTGGTATTCACATCTAGATGTGGTAAACAACTTAGGACATACCACCCTTTGTTTGAACCCACCCATTTTTCAAGTGAGCAATAGTATTGGAACATGTGACTGACAGATGTTTCTTGTTGCCCAGGTGTTGCCTTTTAGGTTGATTGTTCAAACATTAGATAGCTCTGCATGACTAGTCTTAAGTTTCCATCCTTGGTTTAAACCTATAAAGACTGCTTATCTTGTTAAAAAGGATCAACCAACATGAAGACCTGAGAGCTGTCTATGGGAGAATAGCAAGTCATTGTGAAGCTGAGAAAATAATGAAAATCCACCAGAGTCATTGGACAAAAATTGGGCATAGCAAGCACAACAATTTGGAATGTCCGGAAAAAGAAAGAAACTACTGGTGTACTGAGCAACATATGTCGAACAGGTCGGCCTAGGAAAACAACTGTAGTTGATAACAGATAGCGTGAGAGCTGTGAAGAAATCCCCCAAAACATCAGGAAGTGACATCCCCAACGACCTCCATAGTGCAGGGGTGAAGGTATCACAATCCACTGTTTGAAGAAGACTCAGAGAGAATAAATATAGGAGCCACACCACAAGATGCAAACCACTCATCAGCAGTAAGAATCGGAAGGCCAGATTGAAATTTGCAAAGAAGTACAGAGATGAGCCGCAAAAGTTGTGGAACACAATCTTATGGACTGATGAGACCAAGATTAATCTCTACCAAAGAGATGGAAAGACCAAAGTGTGGAGAAAGAAACAAACCGCTCATGATCCTAAGCATACAAGCTCATCTGTGAAGCATGGTGGAGGAAATGTCATGGCTTGGGCGTGCATGGCTGCTTCTGGAACAGGCTTATTAATATTTATTGTTGATGTAACTGATGATGGTAGCAGCAGAATGAATTCAGAAGTGTACAGAAACATTTTGTCTGCCAAGTTACGGAGAAATGCATTGAAACTAATCGGGAGGAAGTTTATCATGCAGCAGAACAATGACCCAAAGCACACTGCCAACAAAACAAAGTACTTCATCAGGGGGAAAAAGTAGAAGGTTTTAGACTGGTGTTTTGGCAATTTCTTAACTAATGTACATTGGAGACATGTTTGCTTATTTATTGCCTGGTAAGTAACTCTTGTTTTTGGTTGAAAACCCTTTTAACTTTAATAAATACTCATGTTCATGTATTTTCCTTCAGAGGCTCCTCAAATGCTTATTCTGTAAGCGTTTGACGCATGTCTCTATTTGCAAATAAACTGTTAATTGTGCCAAGAGAATTTTGTCTCTGTACTTACTCCTTTAAGAGTGTCTATCATGGAATTGCCATCACACTGGCCAAGTCAATCACCTGACCTTAACCCAATAGAGCATGCATTTGACCTCCTTGAGAGGAGACGGAAGGGAGAAACACCCTGAAACAAACAAGAATTGAAAGCAGCTGCGGTAAAAGCCTAGAATGAAGAATGCAACAGTTTGGTGATGTCGATGGGTCGCAGGCTTGAGGCAGTTATTGCAAGCAAGGGTTATGCCACCAAATATTAAATGTTATTTACTTAGTGTTTAGTTAGTGTTTTTACAATGATATGTGCGTACCATCCACTACAGTTGACCAAAATGTTGCATATATTTCTTATAGGAATTACAAAACCATGGTAGATACAATCAGGGACAGGTGACCAATAAGGAAGTGCTATTTATAGCAATTAAATTAATTAATTAATCATTCTAACATATACAAATGTGTCTGTGACAGGGCCTGACATTTTAGGGGTGAAATGCATATAAAAATGTATTTTATTTAATCATAAAAACATGCTGAGATGGCATGGTGTGTGTTTCTAATAGTTGAAAATGTCCTCCATATGACTCTACGTTCAGATTCATGAATAAAGGAGGACCCGTTTCATTAATCGACTCTCGAGAGGTCAGCCACGGTCTAGACTTTCTATTGCGGGCCGGTTGAACTAGGCTTGCCTGGTTTCTTGTTTACAGAGCTATGTATGTGTTTAATTATATGTATATGTATATATATATATATATATATATATATATATATATATATATATATATATATATATATATATATATATATTTCACTTTCCATAAAAATACGTGTGCTCCATTCAAAAGAAACAAGCTACATAAACACTAAACGACCAGTCAAAACCTATAGCCATCGACATCACGTGACTCATCACCTAGCAACAACTACTACAACAAATCAAAAGGGTTGACGTTTGTGTACCAAACGACATTATCCATATTTTCGTGCGTTTTGCTGTGAATTAAAGTTGAACAGACATGGTCAAGCAGACCATACAAATCTTTGCACGCGTCAAACCCACAAAGACTACGACATCGGTAAGTGCGCCTTGCCCTTATTTTGTCCAACGTCCATTTGAGTAATGTCAGAAACACGAACAGCGGAAGTCGACAGTACTACTGTACATACATTCCTGAAGCTCACTGAGCTAGTTTTTCTTATAATATTATTGTAATTAATGCATGCCTTCACGTTGCTTACTAGGCAGCTGACGTGTTATTCGTCAATCAGCGTGTTATTCGTCAATCAGAATGGCATATTGTTAAACATTTAGCTAAAGCTAGCTCATGTATTTATAACCAACAAGTGGTCTTCCCGCCCTACATTAAGTAGTATCTTATGAATTTTCAACAGAAGCATTCCCGGAATACAGTGTATTGTAAGTCAACAGTTAACTTGACGCTGCAGCAAAGATTCTCCAAACACCCCCATACCTACATAAATATGTTTTAATTGACCAACAAAATATACAGCTCCGGAAAAAAATAGGAGACCACTGCAACTTTTTGTGTAAGGAACAGAACAAAAATGAAGGTTTTGTGCGAGGAACAGAAGGGTTAAAATTAAAAGCCCACTGCATATTTAACGCTTTTGTTCCTCACTAAAAACTTTCCTTTTCAACTTTTTTGGAAAGAAAAGAAAAAGGTGCAGCGTCTCTTAATTTATTTAACAGCGGTATTAAATTGCAAATTCGAGTTGTATAAATAAAACATTTTGTTACTTTAGTAACTTCCCCTTGGAGTGAGTATACCACAAAAATTAGGGTTGATATTAGATCGCACAAAAATGCACCCTCGCCTAAAATACGGCAAAGAACGCTGGCTGAGGTGGAACGCTAGCGCGAGCCCATTCCAGATGAATTGAATCGAACGTTCGTTGAGCCTCTTCTGACCCGACTGAAGCTTAAAATCCTCAAAATGTCCCCAAAACAGGTCTCCTCTTTTATTTTACTATTTTAACCTAATTTCATGACGAAACTCTAAAAGTACAACTGGTATAGGAAGTAAACATGTCGACCGAAATGGTATTATCGTAATTGCGATTAAACCTGCGTTAGGTGGAAGTATATAAAAACGAATTTTCTGACTATTTATAGTCTTGCGTTTGAAGTCGGTGAATGGCGCAGCCAAACCATATTCTATTAAAGAGGAGATTCTCCTGATTAAAACGATGCCCCACTTGACGAAATCGAAAAATATACATTTTGAGATAATTGCTTCAGTACACCAGCATCTCTCCATTGTATACCAATGGGCGGAGCACAGAGTTCTAAAGGAAACGTTTTTTAGGGATTTGCTTTTGATGACAGTGAATGGCGCAACCCAATCATATCTTATTTTAAAGGGGAAGTCCTGCTGGTTAAAATGGTGTCCGACATTTTAAAATCATTAAATATACATTTTGAGATATTTGATTCTGAAGACTGGCATCTCTCAGCCATAGGAAACCAATGGGTGGAGCTTAGAGTTCCTTTGGGGAAACATTTTCGTGGCTAGTGTTTTATGGTAGAAAGCCCGCTGGCCTGTCTTATTTAAAAGGGAAATTCACGCTGGTTAAAATGGTGCCCAGCTTGAAAAAAAATCAGAGAATCTACATTTGAGAGATCTGAAGTAGGCAGCGTCGTCCGCATGTATAGTATTTTACTATAGGGAAACAGTCGGTTCAGTGATCGGAAAGTAATGTGTATTTCTGAAATGGTGAAGGGTAAAGTTAGATGTTATAGCACAATTGTGATTAGCAGTTTAGTAAGAATTTCCGTAAACTTGATTACATTATATAAACGTTTTCAAATTAAGGTACTATATACTTCCAAGAGACTGTAGCATAAGGAAGACTGAAAAGCCTGCGATTTATTTCTTATCCGATTAGAAAAAACCCTGTTCATATGAGGATAAATTGGTGTGGCGATTTTCATAACGTGTCGTGTATTCTTTTTGGGTGTTACAAAAAAAGACCCTTGTGAGTCTCTGGGTAGCCGTGAAAAGGGAGCATAGCAAGGACATTGCAGCGTAGATTTTTTGCTCACTTCCACACAACCACCTCACTCTGAAACAAATATTCCCGCCGGTACGCCCTTTTCTGTAACTTTCAATATTAGTCTACGTAAGTTTTTTTCAGTGAATAGTGCGTCGCGACACCCCTTTTTAAAATTTTCCCGCGGATGAGAGTAAAGCCCATGCAAAACACAATTACGGAGAGGTTTATTTTGGTTAAGTAGCTGTAAGCGGCCAGTAGTAGCTGATTTACCAATTTCTCATGCCAAAATCTTTGCCGTTAACAACAAGCAGCCCTCCAGATTTGTTCATTTAAATACAACACTTTTCTATAGATAACATGTGTTTCAGAATGTCGCTATTCTTGCTAATATTGCGCCTTACATTAAAGCAACATTGAGCAATACCATCACACCCAGTCACTATATATAATTGAAAAACATCTTAATGTTAAATGCCATTAAATGTATCGCAGTGCAGCAAATTGCCGTTATTATCGTTTTGCTGTGTAGCCTACTGAGCTCACTTGCTATTCTCACTCGCCATTGGTGGGTATTACACTTCATCTATCTGCTGCGGGTGCTGGGCTCATCATCTAAGGAAGATACTACAGATCTAAAAGTGAGTGCCAGCAGCTAAGCAATGACTGACCATACAGTTTTGTACGCTCGATCTTAAACCTTATTACAAACATGACAACGTAAATTACCTGTCACACATTAAGCAAACAAAAAAGTTTTTGGTTCACTAAAATGTTACGATGAAAGCCTGAAATACACGTAATCCGATAAATAACACTGATATAGGGTTTAATAGGGTTTTACACTTTTTCTGAAGTTAATGTTTTGAGGCAAAGCCACGGTGCATTGAAAGCTCATTGACCATGGCCTTGTATGCCATTGTGACCTAGAACAGTGGGCAAAAATTTGTATGTTTGGAACGCATTCTGAAGAAGAGTTGGTGCCACAGTGCTCGATAGAATGAATAGGAAGAGCCAGGGTGAAAAAATGTTTTGTTTTTGTCAATCGCCTGTTTTCTGGCGATTTCTTTTAAACGACAGCAAGCAGCTTGAATATAAGCTAATATTATTAAACTGGCCTTAATGATGAATACACGATTCATAAGCTTATTACTCTCATATGTATCTATAATATTCAATAATCCAACCAAATTGCTACTAGTTTACATTATGTATAGTACTGCAATGCTTGCCAACAATACAGCTCTGGAAAAGAATTACTACAAATGTTTCTTAAATCAGCATTTCTACAGGTATGGCAGCCAGTCCATTCCAGTGTCGGTTAAATTCCGACACAGACACACCCCATTATACTTAATGAGGTACTGATTAGTTGATTTCCTGAACCAAATCTAATTTAACGAGGAAATGTATAAAAAACATTGCTGTGTTCATCACCATCTTCTTGCTATAGAACCAGCTGGATGGCAAAAACAGTGCAAGTAGTACATCAAAGGCAATTTGTCTAAAAAATAATTATGAAGCAATACAAAAGTGTAGAAAATAAATGTTTTTAATGAGGAAAAGAAGGGTTCAGTTCTGGCTTTACTGGCAGAGGGATAAAGTGAGCATCAGGTTGCTTCCATCCTGAAAATTTCAAAGATGGCGGTTAATTAAGAACATGGTGAAGCAACAGACATTGGGGCCAACAAAGCTACAGACTGGCAGAGGGCGAAAACGACTGTCCACTGAGTGTAGCACAACCGTAGGATAATATCAAGTGACCTACAAAAATAATTGTGAACCGCAGCTGGTGTGAAGTGCATGATGAGGACGGCTGGAAACAGGCTCCTAGGGGCTGGGCAAAAATAGAAAAAAGCCCTTCATCAATGAGAAGCAAAGAAGAGCCAGGCTGAAGTTTGCAAAAGACCATAAGGATTGGACTGTAGAGGAATGGAGTAAGGTCATTTTATGAGTAAAATGTTCAGCTTAGCTCCACACCTGGTCGTTTAATGGTTAGATGGAGACCTGGAGAGGCCTACAAGCCACAGTGTCTTGCACCCACTGTGGAATTTGGTGGTGGATCAGTGATGATCTGGGGATGCTTCAGCAAGGCTGGAATCGGGCAGATTTGTCTTTGTGAAGGACGCATGCATCAAGCCAAGGACAAGAGTATCCTGGAAGAACACCTGCTTTCTTCTGCTCTGACAATGTTTCCCAACAGGACAATGCTCCATGCCACACCGCCAGGTCAATCAAGGTGTGAATGGAGGATCACCAGATCAAGATCCTGTCATGGCCAGCCCAATCTCCAGACTTGAACCCCATTGAAAACCTCTGGAATTTAATCAAGAGGAAGATGGATGGTCACAAGCCATCAAGCAAAGCTGAGCTACTTGAATCTTTGTGCCAGGAGTGGCATATAGTCCCCCAGCAGCAATGTGACAGACTGGTGGGGAGCATGCCAAGACACATGAAATCTGTGATTACAAATCTGCGTTATTCCACAAAATATTTATTTCTGAACTCTTCCTAAGTTAAAACATCGTTATTGTGTTTTAGAAAAAATGAATATTAATTTATTTTCTTTGTATTATTTGAGGTCTGAAAACAAACAAAACATTATTTTGGTTATTTTGACCAGTTGTTTATTTCTACAAACTAATACTCTAAATTACAATATATTTTTTTGGAATTTGGGAGTAATGTTATCAGTAGTTTATAAAATATTTTATTTTTATTTTACTCAAACGCAAACCTATGAATAGTAAAACCAGAGAAACTTTGCAGTAGTCTCATAATTTTTTCCAGAGCTGTACTACCCAGTTTGCTGCTAGTTTACATCACTCTTTTTTAACTGCTGCTTGTGTTCAGTGTTGCTTTATTTTTTGTGCCACTATATTTTTGCTTATATTCTTCTTAACTCTCACTACGTAGTTGTTGGATGCCATGTCACAAATAATTTAATTGTGAAGGATGACGGTGTGTTTGGTGCATTTGAAAAATAACCATTGATACTTGAAACTTGAGTGGTATTCCTCATTATTGTTTTGGAACTTGAAGTTTTTGTTACTCAAATATGTACTGGATACAGTTATAACCTGAGGGGAAAAATATGAATGAAATCTCACCTTTTCTTTTTTACACGTTGATTGAAAACATGGTCTCATTTGCAGACAAATATCGCATTTCCTCTGAACAATTAGGTATAAAGGGATAGTTTGAACAAGTTTCAAATTTGTGTGAATTGTTCTTGAAGGCCCAGGGAGTCATTTTTCATAAGACATTATTCACCTCTGTTCCTACCTGCAATTTGCATTTTTAGCAAAACGCTTCAAACTAAAGCTTCTGTAATATGTTGAGCTAGCATACATTTTTTCCCCCCTTTTTTACTGACTACGGATAAAACCAGTGGAATTTGTTGACTTAAAACTGACACTATGCAAACATTTCTGTAGCCATCACACACAACCACTTATTTGGCAATTATGTCACCTGTAGCTATTTTTAAAAAGTAAAATTTTAATGCTATTTTTTTTTTACGATGTTCAACTACATGTTTTTTTGTGAAAGTTTATCATCTATCCAAATTACACAGGTGTTCAAGGAAAAGGTGAATAGGAATATCATCCAAAATTACTAAACTCAGATTAACGGTGACCTTTTTAAATTTAGAAAATAACAAATTATTTTAAATGGTTTCATTCATTTAAAATTTTTGTAAAACAAAACAATTAGAAAATGTATCTTATCTAATACTAAAACAATCTGCTATATAGGAGCAGTAAGTAGTGTAGGATCTGAGCATTAACAACTACAATATGAATGTATGGTCCATTAGAAGTGAATGTGCCTAGATGTTGAGAATTACAGAAGGTTAAGATTCTCCCTGGGTTACACTCTGGTAACCACAGGAATGTTTACATTGACCATTTGGTGTGGGGGTTAGTGTCTTGGCTTTGCTAGGTAAACACACCCCTCAAGGTATTTAACAGCTTGTACCCCACATTACAGTTGAGAGAGTAGAGAGAGAGACAAAGAGAGTAGGGAAGAGTTTGAGCCTGTAACATCATGTGCTAATAGACTATCAATATGCTACAATAAACATTGAATACTCTCCCTTGACAACCGAGTACGCAAGTTATTATTACTACCACTATACGACATGGCTGATTTCTAACAGTAGCTCAAAATTTGAGTTCACATTTGTCTGTTGTTCAAATAAACAAGTTAATTTGTTTGAAAATGATTGAGTATTAATATAAATTAATATTTATTTTTAAAAACATATAGATGCCCATGGACATGTAAAAAAGCATGTGCTAATTATGCAAACCTGATTTATTGTGTGCCCATGGATGGACACAAAGTGTTTTTTTGAAAACACCTTACATACCGTGTGCTCAAGGACATGTTAAAATAAAATAAAATGGTACTGTTCATTATGGCGGTTTTGACGCTACGTTTGATAACTAATGACATTTGACGTATGATGAGGTAAAAAGTGCCATAGTTGGCATGATCATTATGTTTTTTTAGACTGTTTCATCATGGACACCGTCTCACACTGATAATTATGAAGCCTTAGTGTTCCATACCCTGCCACACACACTCCACACAATGTGCAGGAAGGCAGAGAAGTGGCACATATAGCTAAAATTTGGATGATCACACGTTTTTGATAACTCTATTTAAGAATTAACATTTTAAATTGAATCTCATGGATGTTGCACCTGTGTTTTTAGAATGCATTCATTTGCATCCTGTGTAATAAAACAAACTTTGTCCTGTGATGTTAATTCAAAGCTTTCTTGTTTTAATCCCAGAGAATAACTATTGTTGCATCCTTCTGAAACAAGGCACTACCCATAATTGCTCATGTAAATCACTTGGGATTGGACTGTATGCTAATTTACAAAAGAATTAAAAAAAAATATTTGTCCCCAAGGTTTACTGTGTGGACAATGAGCAGGCGACAGGGTCCTTACTTGAGTTCCTGGTACCCAGGGACCTGTCAGACGGCTTCGTAAACAATAAGAAGGAGAGCTACAAGTTCAGGTGAGCATCTTGCCAACAGACTTAATGTGGATTCTGGTTTTTGTATTGTCATTAGGCCCTAAATCTTTCAATTCTCACACAATGTGTTGATGAAAAAACGAAAGCCAAGGATGTCTGCAATCCCATCGCTTGTGCAGAGGAAGAGTTTGTTAAATGTTTGTTCTATCGCTGTAAATATGTAGTGGCCCAGAAAATGACTTTAACCTTTTTTGTCTCTTTTGTAGAAGCAAAAATAAAAATACAACTCTGGTATATGGTTGCCAATGACAGGTCTAACAGTAGTTTGCTCATTCATTCTGGCAGGTTTTCACAAATATCTATAGGATGTTGAAAGAGTGGTTTTTCACATAGGCCGACTATATAAGCAAGGATACCATGTCTTGTTCACTGCTGTCCTTATTTACACTGGGCAGAGTGCTTCCAAACCATCAATTCAAAGTTTCACAGTTGGCTATAGACATTTAAAGCCCTATAACCAAAAGCCTTTTAGTAGATTGCGGTGCACTTGCACCTGTTTAAATTAAAGAGCGTTTTGGGCCTGACCACTCCCAGTGGAGCTTTTCCTTTTCCTGTAAGGAAATGTGTTTTGTGGATAACCACACTCTGTCGCCCACGGAGTAGGCAGGGGCAGGAGTGCGGTGCCGATTCGCCCGGGTCTGGTAACCTGCAGTCGCCCGAAGCAGGGCCGTCCTGGCGCGATGCCAGGTACGATGGCAGCGGCGTATGTGGGCTTGGACAGACGGAACTGCCAATTCCCTCTCCTGTGACAGGAACAGCGGGGGTTGGTACCCAAACAGGCCTTGGAACGGGGAGATGTTCGTTGCGGAAGTGGGGAGTGTGTTATGGGCGTACTCCACCCAATGTAACTGGGAAGACCAGGACGTAGGGTTGGCGGAGACCCGGCAGTGGAGGGTGGTCTCCAGGATCTGGTTAGCCCTCTCAGCCTGGCCGTTGGTTTGAAGGTGGAATCCGGAAGAGAGGCTGACGCTAGCACCGATAGCACGACAAAAGGATCTCCAAACTGCTGATGTGAATTGTGGTCCTCGGTCGGAGACCAGGTCAGTGGGGAGACCGAAAATGCTAAAAACCTGTTTGACCAGTATGCTTGCTAACTCCTTTGCTGAGGGGAGCTTGGGTAGCGGGATGAAGCGGGTAAATTTACTGAAGCGGTCCACAATGGTGAGAACAACGGTGTTGCTTTCGGAGCAGGGCAGTCCAGTAACAAAATCCAATGACAGGTGGGACCAGGGACGTCGATGCACAGGTAGGAGACACAGAAGCCCAGTACTGGGTTGGGTAGATAACTTAATCTGTGCACAGGTGGGACAGGCGGAGACGTATGTACGTTTGTCCGCTTGCATGGACGGCCACCAGAAACGCCTGCGGAGGAAGGCCAGAGTGCGGGCTTGGCCGGGGTGACAAGTGAGCCTGGACGCATGTGCCCAGTCCAGCACTGTCGACCGCGCAGGTTCGGGAACGAAAAGACAACCGGGGGGCTCGTTTCCTGGTCCGGGGTCCTGGAGGAGAGCGGACTTAACAGTCTCCTCCACTCTCCACAATGCAGCGCCGATTACGCAGCGTTTGGGGACGATGGTGTCGGGTTGCACGCGTGTCTCCTCACCCTTGGTGAAGACGCGTGATAGGGCATCGGGCTTCCCGTTCCGAGACCCCGGTCTGTAGGTCAACGTGAAATCAAATCAAGCAAAAAACAGAGCCCATCTAGCCTTGCGTGAATTAAGGCATTTAGCAGAACGGATGTACTCGAGGTTCCGATGGTCGGTCCAGACGATGAAAGGTCAACTCCGCTCCCTCGAGCCAGTGCCGCCACTCCTCCAACGCCATCTTAACGGCCAGTAACTCGCGATCCCTGACGTCGTAGTTGGCCTCAGCAGGTGACAGACGTCCTGACATAAAGGCGCAGGAATGGAGTTTACCGTCTTCGGCGCGCTGAGAGAGCACCGCCCCCACCCCAATGTTGGAAGCATCCACTTCCACCACGAATTGACGAAACTGATCTGGCTGAGTGAGGACTGGCGCCCAGGGAAACCGGGTCTTTAAGTCCTGGAAAGCCTCCTCCACCCTTGGGGTCCAGGAAAACGGTGTGGCGCATGAGGTAAGTGAAGTCATGGGAGAGGCCACACGGCTGTAGTTACGAATGAATCGGCGTTAGAAATTCGCAATACCCAAAAACCTCTGGAGTTCTTTTCTGGTGGTCGGGGTGGGCCATTCCACAACCGCCTCCACCTTAGAGGGATCCATCCGGACCTGTCCCTCAGAGACGACGTATCCTAAAAAGGAGACGGTTAAAGCTTGGAATTCGCATTTCTCCGCTTTGACGAAGAGGCGGTTCTCCAGGAGGCGGAGGAGGACTTGCCTGATGTGCTGGACATGTTCGTCTGGGTCCCCAGTGTAGATCAGGATGTCGTCTAGGTATACATAGGCAAAACGTCCTATCATATCGCCCAGCACATCGTTTTTAAAACACCGCCGGCGCATTTGTAAGCCCAAAAGGCATAACCAAATATTCAATACGCCCCAGCGGAGTATTGAATCCGGTGAGCCACTCGTCCCCTTCCCTAATCTGCACCAAGTGGTAAGCATTACGCAGGTCGAGCTTAGTGAAGATCGTGGCACCTTGCAGGGAATCAAAAGCAGGATTCATAAGAGGGATGGGGTATTTATTCTTCACCGTGATGTTGTTGAGTCCTCGATAATCAATGCATGGACAGAGAGAGCCATCCTTCTTCCCCACAAAAAAGAAACCTGCTGCCAGAGGGGAGGACGACGGCCGAATACAACCAGAATCCAGGGTTTCCCTAATATACTTCTCCATCGCCGCCCTCTCGGGTTTGTCGAGACTGTAGAGACGGCTCTTGGGGAAAGTGGCACCAGGTTGTAGCTCAATAGCACAGTCGAACGGTTTGTGCGGGGGAAGCGAAAGTGCACAACGCTTGTTGAACACCTCACTGATATCATGATAAACCTATAAAGCTGTCATCGGCTCCCGAGTCGATTAGCACCTGGATCTTCAACCGCTGCCCGTTGTGACAGAGAGTGGCAAAGAAAGGATTCCGTGGACAGGAGATGTCGGAGGTAGGGCTCGTCAGTCGTCTCCCAGCAACTAACGAGCCTGACGGTTTCCCGACTTAATAGGACAGGAGGCGATGTAGTGCCCGGGAAGACCACAGTATAGGCAGCTATTACTCTCTCAACGACGCTGCCGTTCTGCCCCGTCCAAGCGAAACCGGCCCAATTGCATGGGCTCGGGATCAGGGGTCCCTGAGCCACGCTGTGCCCCCCTGGGTGTTGGTGGACTGGACCTCAGGGGCGCGCTCCCAGACACAGATGGTTCCGTGGCAGGTGGGGACATGAGCGAGCCACGCTGTCTCTCTCTCCTTCGCTCCCGAGAACGGTTATCTATTCGAATCGAGAGGGCGATCAACCTATCCAGACTTTCTGGCTCCGGGTAGGAGACCAGCTCGTCCTTAAGGTGGTCGTTAAGCCCGTTGTCGAAGGCTGCCTGCAAGGCCTCGCCGTTCCATCCGCTCTCGGCCACCAGAGGGCGGAATTCAATAGTGTACTCTGCCACGCTGCGCCGCCCTTGGCGCAGCGCAAACATATGGGCCGAGGCGTCTCTTCCCCGAACTGGATGGTCGAAGAGCCTCCTCATCTCATCTGTGAAGGAATGCGTAGGACTGTATTGCCGAGTCCTGGCGCTCCCACAAGGCAGAAGCCCACTCCAGGGCAGGTCCGCGGAGCAACCCAATCAGGTATGCGATCTTCGCTGAGTCCAAAGCATAGGTCCTAGGCTGCTGAGCGAACACCAGGCCGCACTGAAGAAGGAAGGAGCGACACAACCCCAGGTCACCGTCATATCTCTCCAGAGTGGGCACCCAGGGTTCCCGATCCGGGGTGGGAACTTGTCAGGACTCCGGTGGCGCTGGCGCAGGTGGTGTGGTGGACGCTCCCGAGGAGGGATGGGCGGAACTACTGAGTTGGGTCTGTATCGCAGAGACACTGACCGAAAGGGACTGCAGGGTGCCCATGATCACTTGTAGCGCCGTCTTGTGCTGACCCAGAACGGCCCCCTGAGCGGAAATGGCCTGGTGTACTTTATCCAAGTCCGCTGGATCCATGATGGCTGGATCAATTCTGTCACGTGCACAGGTAAGGATCCAAGCGTGGACAGGGAAAGGAAGGGGGAGTGGCAGGTGGAGTTGCCGGGGGCTGGTTGTGAGGTGACTCACGAACCGGAGGCGGCTGTACAGCAGGCGGCAGGTAGAGTTGTCGGGGACGGGCGGATGGTCGGTAAACGAGCTGTCAGCAGTAGTACAGGCAGGGAACAGGTGGTGTAGTCGGGAACAGGCGATGGGTCGATACACAGAACATCGAGATGAGAGTTGGAGAGTTGCGAGATATGGCATGCAAGCATAGACCATTGATCCGGCAGGGAAGAGGTGACCGGGAGTTGCTTAATATGTTAGGAAAGGGGATGATAGGAAACAGGTGTGTGTGATGATTGGGAACAGGTGCGTGAACCGGTGCGCGATGCAGCTCAGGAGCGCAAGCGCCGCCTATGCGCGTTCGCGGAGGTGGAGACGTGACAGGAAATAATTATTTATAGGCTGCTTTTATAGACCACCTTATGGTGTATAATCATTAAATGTAAATTGCATGTATTTTTTCCATTGACTTCAATTTGCTTAAAAACAACATAAAAACAACATTGAACAACATAGCTTTTAGCTGGAATTCACTGAAAAAAGTACTTATATTGCAATGCATTGAAATGATTGGTTTATTTATCTATTGTCAGCTTACGTCCATGTGATATCCATGAACAAAATGAATGCAACCAGAAGTCAGGGGATAGCCATCTTTTTTCAGCATGAGACAACAATGTTAACCTTCCATTGTTCTTTCATTTCTCTCTCCAATGAACACAGAATGAACACAATCTTTATACCAGGATACAAGGGAGGCGGCCAATGGTCATAACCTGCCATTACACAGTCAAATACCCTCCAATACGAAAGGTTTATCCTACAAAAGACCCTTGTATGGTATGTTCGAACCTATGGTCAATGGTCCTATCCATTATCGCCTGTGACAGTCACATGGGCAACTCCTTGCAGGAGGTATGGACAGGATGCGTGGGGCCCATCAGTTTCTCAAGCCTACTTTTCACTATGCTAGTGCTACCAGCATAATTTCCTGCAGTTGTCATTGTAATAGTATAAAATAATGCTAATTTCAAAGCATTGCAATGTGTATAATTCATTAGAAAGTTGGTGAACCTTTCAAAAATTACGCTTGTTTAAGATTGACCTTATCGTGCTGAATCATAATGGCTCAAATATGTGTTCCCTTCAGGTGCTCATGCATCACTGCCATGTTTTGCATGTCATTGCAGTACACTAAGCTATTTAGCTTCTTCATTAGTAGTAACTTGTTATGTGAGCGCTAGTTCATGAGTAGTTCTTGTAGGGCAGGGGTGTCAAACCGGTTCAATGGAGGGCCGAGTGTCTGTGGGTTTTTGCTCTCACCTTGTACTTGATCGATTAATTAGGTCACTCATTGGTTAGTTTCTACCCTCACTTGGTTGTTTAGGTCTGAAATGGGAACCAAGTTATAGGAAAACCCATAAACCTGCAGACACTCGGCACTCCGTGGAACCGGGTTTGACACCCCTGATGTAAGGTATGTCCCTTTGGTGATTTATGACCCTGGTGGGCGGGGCTTCCAGTTTGATTTGACAGGTGGGTTGGACAGCCGGTTTGGTAGGTGGGACTTCCAGTGTAATGTATGGACTTCCTGTATGACATGTCTTAGGGCAGAATTTCTGGAATGACTTATACATATCCGGTGACTTTGTAATTTATGCTTGCGTTAATGTGTTCATGTTTGATGTATTTCAGCAATTGATTAACATCCCAGACAGGTGTCATAACAGGTGCGATATGTTTGATGTTTAACAAATGGGTCTTAGTCTTCTGCAATCTTAAATTTCCTGGTAGTAAATAGTGTTGGGTATCGTTTCAATTTCTTTTGAATCTTGGTTACCATTCCAATATTCTTTGGATAGAATGGAAAAAAAAATATTTCAAGAACCCAAAATAAAATATACATTTATTCTTTGCACTTTTAAGTATTTATATGTACTGTCTACTCTGTATAATCAACTGTGAACTGTGACAGGAAGGTTTTTATATCCACCTTCATAAAAAAAAAATACTTAAGGAATGAACAGTAAAAACAATTACACACCAAAACTATAAATAATATTATTTATATTATTCAATAAATAATAGAAATATAACAAAACTGTTATTATGAAAGCAGCACCAATGTCAAAAAAAGTCTGCACCCAAAGTCTACAATTCCTTTGAAGAAAAATACAGTTTGGTGATATTCATCCTCCTCCCCCTTGCTCATCTCCTTCATGGCTGAAGTAAAATTAGTTTCTGTACTAGAGAAGGGTCTCTGGTTAAACAACCCTGGGAGGTCCAGGCTGTTTTAGGCCGGTTTTCACTACTTGCACATTTTGGGTCCTAGAATCATTTCTGTAACATAAATCATCTATGGTGAGTGCTTATGGTGATCACAACCCCTTTGGCAAAAAAAATTAAATTAAAATAAAATTTGGACACTATTTTGCACCCCCATCTTATAGAATGGCAAAAAAAGTTTTACGACACACATTTTTGCATTAGTGTATGCTAATTTATTTTTCAAATATGTATGACGTTTTGTGAGAGTTATTTTCTGATATTTCCATGCCTTTATAGTGATAGTACATTGTTTTAGGTTGAAATAAATGGATAAAATAATGAATAGAAGGTTGAAAATATAGCACCCCAAAAAATTGTGTTCCTCCTAGAAATAAACCCTTATAAAATCATTTAGAAAGACATTACATTCCTCCTTTTATACCGCATTACACCTAACGGCCACTAGAGCAAAGCACTAGATCGATATTTTGCAGTTATATACATAGTAAATTTATTTTTCTTCCAGCCTTACCATATTTTTCCATGAAAACCAATAGCATCCCCATACCATGTAGTAAGAATAATATTTTTACATCATTTTTTTATATACAAACGATGATGTGGGATACCATTGTTCATAAATAGCGTTATACTTACCTCATATGTGGATGGTTCACGTCTCTGAGCTGTTGGAGCTGTAAGGCCATTACGCTTACGCATTGCATCCAGATACTGTTTCCAAACAAATTATCATATTCTAAATACTTTTGCCCGTTCAAATCTAGTCTAAAATGTTGATTTATTATGTCCTTCTTCGGAATGAAAGCGATGCAGGAATGAATGCGAACCAAGTCTCGGTTGATACTCCATTTTGTCTGCAGCTTGGGTAAGGAGGAGCCACTAGATCTGAGGTCGTGCCTTAGACCATGTAATTCCCTGGGAGACCTTATCTGCATTGCTATTGGAAGCCAGGCATCAGATGACCTAGCACAACATTGTTAGCGTATGGTCAATGAAGAATAGACTAAGGAACAGCAGATGCACTAAATTCCATAACATGGAGTGCGTAACGGCCACCATTTTGGTGCAACCTGGGGTTTTTCTTACGTTAGGCGGTTAACAAACCTTATGTCAATCGCTACATTGGAATTAGCCGCTAACCGGTGAGTAAAATATAATAATCATTCGGTATCAATTAATACACTTACACAACTAGTCAGCATCCGCGGATCCATGGAGGCTGCACGAAGAGGGTTAATGAAGTATTCACACAGTATTATGACATGACAATATGAATGCATGTTTCATTGGAAGGGAATGTGCCTAGATAATGAGAACAACAGAGACAACTGTGTTTATATTATCTCTCTGTAGGTTGCACTCGATTGACCCTCAGGAATGTTTACATTGACCATCTGGCATGGGGGTTAACTTCTAGAAACATGATCTGTGCTAGGTAGAACGCCCTTAATCTGATCACTATCTCCACAGTGAGAAGACAATGGAACGTTCACCAAACAACATCTGTGCTATAATTTTCCAATAAACTTGAACACATTTCTCCCTCGATTTGACACAGGTTCTACATTATTTCACCTCTATATGTAACCGCTAATTTCTAACATGACTGACTGACTGAGTACCCCTTGTTAAATAGCGTAGTGGTTAGCAAAGCAGATTTGCAAACTATAGGTCCCGTGTTTGGATCTCACAGGCAAAGCAAATTATGCATTATAAATTATTCCATATAGATGAACTTCGCTGGCTAAAACCTTCAGTATCAACTTTATAGTAAGTCTGAAATAAAACAAAATATATTGCAACAGTTTCTGTGGACGCGTTATGGGTCAGGATAGACAAAAATATTTGCTGCCTACAACATACAGTAGTTACGCTATAGTAAGCTTTAACTAAAACTGTATACTGTTATATTTTCTGGCTTTAAAAAGTTATTCAGTCTTGCTAGCAAGTGCTCATACCTTATGAATATTCCTAGAAAGACAGTAGATACTATTAAGCCTATTACTGGCAAATAAGCTGTTAAAATGGCCAGTGGCAAAAGCCATAAAGTTCATAGACACTATGATGGAGAAACGTTAGTTTAACACAATGCTTAATGGTGTATAGCAACTGTTGAAACGTAATGCCGTAATGCTGTGGCTTAGTGGTAAAAGACAGCGCCTCGTACGTGGAAGACCTAAGTTCGAGTCTGTTGAGCAAGCAAGCAAGTTTATTTATATAGCACAATTCATACATAGAAGCAATTCAATGTGCTTTACAGTGAAAATGAAAATAATGCAATTGAATTAAAACAGATTGTTACAATTGTCTAACGCAGCTATCTCCAGGGGGACTGCATGAACTTCAACAACCCGGTATCTCAATCCTTGCATTCGGATGCTAAGATGAACCCGTCAGTCCCTATGCGAGATAATCATTGCATCAATGTCTTACTTGGATCTCCCCAGGGGGACATTTATGCCATGTCTGTACATGCATAATTACAGTTACCATAACTGTTTACTGTACCACCCCGATATCTCATTCCTCACGCTCCAGCGCTTGGATGAACTTTTGTGAGAAAATACCCTACATTTTGCATTATCCATCATCAGCAGATTGTTACATTTACATATAGGTTACTCCTCTGATAGCACCCGAGGTAAAAGATAGCAAAATTTACATTTAATAACAATATAATTCAAGAAGAGAAATATGAAATACAGCATAATAAGAAAACATAGAATAAAAAAATTGAAATAGAATATAAAAACATAGGAAGCTATAAAAGCTGTAAGACTAAACAGGGCTGTTATAAAAACATAGGAAGCTATAACGCTCCCAGTGTGGTTGAGTTTAAGAGCTCATTCATAGGCACGTGGAAAGAGAAGTGTTTTTAGCCTCGATTTAAAAAATGACACGTTTGGAGAACGTCTAAGATCTTCTGGTAGTTTATTCCAGTTGTGTACAGCATAAATGTTTTACGCAGCTTCTCCATGTTTAATTTGGACTGAGCTCTACTAGCTGACATGAGTTTATGGATCTAAGAGCCCTGCTCGGTTTATATTCTTCAAACATATCAGAAATGTATTCGGGACCTACACCATTCAGAGATTTATAAACTAGAAGTACCACTTTAAAGTCTATTCTGTTACTGACTGGAAGCCAATGCAAAGATTTAATAACCGGAGTGATGTGCTCTGTCCTCTTGGTCCTGGTTAACATTCAAGCAGCTGCATTCTGAATGAGCTGCAGCTGTTTTACAGTCTTTTTGGGGAGTCCAGTTAAGAGGCCATTATAGTAGTCAACCCTACTAGAGATAAAAGCATAGATGAGCTTCTCTTAGTCTTTTTGGGACACCAGGCTTTTGATTCTGGATATGTTTTTCAGATGATAGAATGCTGTTTTAGTGAGTGATTTGAATTGACTGTTAAATATATATTTTTGCAGCCAAACACAATAATCTCTATTTTATGTTGGTTTAATTGTGGAAAATGTTGGTTCATCCAAGTATTTATATGCTTTATACATTGACACACAGAGAGTCTATTGAGCTGTTGTCATACGGTTCGAGAGCCAAATATATTTGAGTATCATCGGCATAGCTATGGTAGTTAATGTTGTTGTTCTGTAGAATTTGGCCCAGAGGTAGCATATAGAGATTGAACAGAAGTGGTCCGAGAACTGATCCCTGTGGAACTCCACATATCATAGCCACCCTATCAGATTCATGATTACCAATGGTGACAAAGTAACTCCGGTCATCTAGATAAGAACCAATCAAGGACTGTCCCAAAAAGTCCTACAAAATTTTCCAACCTATCTATACGTGTTCTATGATCTACAGTGTCAAATGCTGCACTGAGATCTAGTAGAACTAGAACCGTAATTTTATCTGAATCAGTATTCCGTTGTATATCATTTAAAACTTTATTCAGGGCCGTTCTAGTGCTGTGGTGAGGTCTGAAGCTTGACTAAAAGTTGTCTAAGAGACCTCTTGAGGTCGCAAAACTGCTGAGATGATTAAATACAACCCTCTAAAGGATCTTTGCCATAAAAGAGAGATTTGAAACAGGTCTATAGTTGTTCATTATAGATGCATCCAGTGATCTCCTTTTTAATAGGGGCTTAATGGCAGCTGTTTTTAGAGATGTTGGGAAAATACCTGATTGCATGGAGCTATTAACCTTAGGCAACCACCATCCGCGTATCCGCGGATGAACGTGTATTTGTATTTATTGATTCCGAATGGTTATAGATTGTACTTACCGGTTAGCGGCTAATTCCAATGAAACAATTGACGTAAGGTTTGTGTTCCTATGTGCATCACAGCCTACGAAAAAAAAAAAAAAGTTGCAACTAAAATGTTGGCCATTACGCACTTCATGTAATGGATCTTCGTGCATCTGCTGTTTAGAAGTCTAATCTTTGTTGACCAATCGCTAACGACATTATTGCTAGGTCGTCTGATGCCTGGTATCCAATATAAATTCAGATTAGCTTTCCCAGGGAATCACATAGGCTATGGCACGAGCTCCAGTCCAAGTGGCCACTCCTTACCCATGCTGCAGACAATGGAGTATCAACAGAGACTTGCTTCGCGTTCATTCCTGCATCGCTTTCATTGCAAAAAAGGACATTACAGATCAACGTTTTAGACTAGATTTTAACGGGCAAGACAATTTAGAATATGATAATTTGTATGGAAACAGTATCTGGATGCAATGCATAAGCGTAATGGCCAGACAGTTCCAGCAGCTCAGAGACGTGAACCATCCACATATGAAGTACATCGCTATTTATGAACAATCCTACAGCATCGTTTGTATATAAAAAAATATGTTAAAAAATCTTCTTTTAACATTGCTGGCAGTGTGTCAAGACAACATGTAGAAGCTTTAAGATGTCAAACTTTTTATTCTAGGGATTTTTTATCAGTTGTATTGTATTGTGACATAATATCCAAGTTATGTCTTGGTAGTTGTAGTGATGGTACAGTGTCCTTGTTAGACTGTGTAGTTCTGATGGTCCATCTAATACTTAACATATTTTCTCTAAAGAAACACGCAAATTCATGAAATTTCATAGTGGACATGAGTTGTGATGCTATCTGCTTTATTGGGTTTGTAAGCTTGTCAACCATGACAAATAGAGTGTGGGTATTATTGATATTTTTGTTGATCATTCCTGATATATGTTGCTGCCTGGCTCTGCGTAACTCATTTTTGAAGCTACCAAGGCTTTGTTCATAAATGTCATAGTGAATTTGAAGTTTAGTTTTCCTTCACTTATGTTCTGCTTTTCTACATTCTCTTTTCAGGGCGCTTACCATCATGTGGTTCGCCATGGTGTTTTCTGTTTGCTTATAGTTTTCTTGACCTTTTCCGGTGCAACCAATCTATGACTGTCACGCCCCCCGCCTACGCGATCACGCAGAGGCGGGTCCTCGCGTCCCTGAGCCAGTCATACACCCGCCCATCTCCCAATTACGCACCTGTTCCCAATCCACAATTACGCACCTGTCCCCAATCGCCCCATCACCAACAGTATTTCCACAGTCCTCTGCCATCCCTTCCCTGCCGGATTATGGTCGATTAACACATGCGCTATTCAGCATCTCACGAGTCTACATTCCGTTTGGATTTCCAGACTACTCTGCTTGCTCCCTGCCTGTACTTCTGTTGCCAGCCCGTGTGTCGACCTTCCGCCCGTCCCTGACTACTCTGCCTGCTACCTGTCTGTACTTCCGCCGTCTGCCCGTGTACTGACCTGCTGCCTGTTCTCGACTGCTGTGTCTGCCACCGGTCTCCTTGCCTGACTCCGATTTCCGTAACTGTCTCTTTCCCCCTTGCCCTTCGTCTCCGCGACTTGGTCCTCGCTTCCGATTGTGACACATGACAGTGAAAATTTTGACATTAAAATTATCAAGGAGTACATCAACTGACTCAGCACTTATTGTTGGAGAGATAGCTGTGGCTTCCATAAACTGAGCATTGGTTCTCTCATTAATGTACCTTTTCTTAACCCTCGTCGGGCAGCCTCCACGGATCCGCGGATGATGACTTGTTGTGTTGTTACGTCTTGTTGATGTAAGGTTTGTTTACCTACGTGCATCACAGCCTACGTAAGAAAAACACCAGGTCGCACCAAAATGGTGGCCGTTACGCACTCCATGTAATGGAGTTCGGTGAATCTGCTTTTCCTTAGTCTATTCTTTGTTGACCAACAAAGACTTGCGTAGCGATCATCACTGCATTGCTTTCATTCCGAAAAAGGACATTATAGATCAACGTTTTAGACTAGAGTTTACTGGAACATTAAGGGTGAAAAGTGATTAAAAAAAGACACAGAAATGATCAGACAGGGCCATGTCTTTAACCATGACAGAGAAAATATCGAGACCTTTTGAGATAACCAGATGTAGAATATGGCCTTGAGTGTGTGTACGCTCTTTCACATGCTGAGTGAGATCAAAAGTGTCAAGTAGTGCAAAAAGTTATTTGGCATTATTGTCCATACTATTATATATGTGGATGTTAAAATCCCCTGTAATAATAAACTAGTTATAATCAACTGATATAACAGAAAGTAGTTCAGCAAAATCATCAATACAATTTGCAAAGTATCGCAGAGGTCTGTAAAATGGTTAACAATAAAGTTTTGAGGGTACATTTGAATGTAAAACAAAGGTATTCAAAAGAAGTAAAATTGCCTAGTGTATTTTCTTTGCACTGGAATGTACTCCTCCTCCTTTCCTACCATTTCGACACATATTCATATAGCCAACTTTTTCAGGTGCTGTCCCTTTAAGACTAGTAGCACTACAATCTTCAGTTAGCCACGTTTCAGTGAGAAACATAAAATCTAGGCTGTAGGATATTATAATGTCATTTACCAAAAATGATTTTTTGGCAGGAGATCTGATATTAAGTAAAGCCAGATTAATAGATATTATATGGGTTTCTGGGTGTAACAAAAAATGGTGGCCCGCAATAAAACCACTGTTATACAGTATTATTTCTATTTCTGTTAGTCCATGATTCTCTTGTCTTTTGCTTGATGAAAATGTTGTTATCGTCACTTTTATTGATAGTTATTGCATCAGTGTCATTTACGAATGAAAGAAAAAGGTACATTGTTATGCCATGAAAGAAAAAAAGATGTTCTTATTTAGATACCGGTAAAGCCTATTACTGGCTAATACGCTGTAAAAACGGCCAGTGGCAAACACCATTCAGTTTATAGACGCTATTTGTGGTGGAGGTTAACTTAGTAAGAAACGCTGTAAAGTTTAACTGTATCAGTATCATTCACAAATGGCCAATTAGCTGTTGAAATGGCCAGTGGCAAGAAAGGATTTGTTCAGGGTAGACCCAAGAGGCAGTACTGACCCCTGTCAAATGTACTGCTCTGTGGGGACATTCTCCCAATCCTCTTCTGGATCATCCAAATGCTCTCTAGCAAACCTCAGACGGGCCTGGACATGTACTGGCTTAAGCAGGGGGACACGTCTGGCACTGCAGGATTTGAGTCCCTGGTGGCGTAGTGTGTTATTGATGGTAGACTTTGTTACTTTGGTCCCAGCTCTCTGCAGGTCATTCACTAGGTCCTCCCGTGTGGTTCTGGGATTTTTGCTCACCGTTCTTGTGGTCATTTTGACCCCACGGGGTGAGATCTTGCGTGGAGCCCCGGATCAAGGGAGATTATCAGTGGTCTTGTATGTCTTCCATTTTCTTATAATTGCTCCTACAGTTGATTCGTTCGCACCAAGCTGCTTACCTATTGCAGATTCAATCTTCCCAGCCTGGTGCAGGTCTACAATTTTGTTTCTGGTGTCCTTTGACAGCTCATTGGTCTTGGCCATAGTTGAGTTTGGAGTGTGACTGTTTGAGGTTGTGGACAGGTGTCTTTTATACTGATAACAAATTCAAACAGGTGCCATTAATACAGATAATGAGTGGAGGAAAGAGGAGCCTCTTAAAGAAGAAGTTACAGGTTTGTGAGAGCCAGAAATCTTGCTTGTTTGTAGGTGACCATTTTACAGAGGAATTTTCCAATAAATTCATAAAAAATCCTACTATGTGATTCTCTGGATTTTTTTTCTCATTATGTCTCTCATAGTTGAAGTGTACCTATGATGATAATTACAGGTCTCTCATCTTTTTAAGTGGGAGAACTTGCACAATTGGTGGCTGACTAAATACTTTTTTGCCCCACTGTATGACATGCTGCCTCCCTTGCTGCATGTGTTGCATTTTGCAGTGTCTTTGTTTTTTTTGTGAGACCCCATTTGACCATTTGCAGTTAGACTCAGCCATGGTCCCGGATCTAAACAGAAGTGTAGCTTCTCACCCGCTTTTAGTGACTGTAAAATGGTTGATGTAGATTACTCGGGAGCGAGCGTGTGGTGACTGAAATATGCTGAAGTGAGGAACTGAAGTTAGGATTTTAAATGTACATGTCTTATTGAATGCACGTTTTTTTGATATTTGGAACCAGCTCCAGCTTGGCACTGGTTCACGATACCCAACCCTAGTAGTAAATAGGCATTATATCAAAGGCAAGATGTTTAACAAAAGGGCGCCAAGGTTCAGCAATGCTAAAACCCCTGGCATTTTATGTTACGATAAGTGCTACAACAGATGTCTTACAACCGGTGGGTGTTATCCTTTCGTGTTTTATAAGGTGTTTGACGTGGTCTGTGTATTTAATCCACGCAGACTGCGGTGATTGTTATTCAGTCTTGCCTGAGTAAATGTATGTACACATTACAAACCATGCCGTATTGTGCAGCGTTTTGGATGAAACACTGTTGAAAGCTAGCAGCTTATCCGCTGCTCAGCGAGTCAGCAAAGACGTGATCAACATGCAAGCCCTGACAAAATGGATGCAGTATTTAACACAAGCTCATTAACTACACCAGGATATGTTGGCACAGTAGTGGAAGTTGGATGACAGGCAGAACGGTGGATACATTTTCAACCCGGAGATACCGGAGGTTGTATTTTATGAATTACCCTAAGGTCAAGAATTTAAGGCCGGTGTGACTGATCAAATGGTCTTTAATGCCAGTTTATGGACCACCTTTCGAAAAGTGTTTTATTTTGGCCCAAAACAGGGCACACAGAATACAGTATATGTGCTGTTTAAGTAATCGAGGGAATTAAGATGCAGATGCAGTCACTGCCCAGATGACGTACAACCCTGAAGCCCCGCCTTAAACTAGCACAGTCAAACACAGCCAAAAGAACAGGCATACAGTGTCTTTACACCCTTTGGCATTTTTCGTGTTTTGTTGCCTCACAACCTGGAATTAACATGGATTGTTTGAGGATTTGCACATTAGATTTACAGAACATGCCCACAACTTTGAAGATGTTTTTTTATTGTGAAGCAAACTACAAATAGGACAAAATAACAGAAAGTCAATGTGCATAACTATTCACCCCCCTCAAGTCAGTACTTTGTAGAGCCACCTTTTGCAGCAATCACAGCTCCAAGTCACTTCTGACCACAGACTTTCTATTAGATTGAGGTCTGGGCTTTGACTAGGCCATTCCAACACATTTACATGTTTCCCCTTAAACCAATAGCAATAGCAGTGTGTTTGGGGTCATTGTCCTGCTGGAAGGTGAACCTCTGTCCTAGCCTCAAATCACGCACAGAGTGGTACAGGTTTTGCTCAAGAATATCCCTTTATTTAGCACCATCCATCTTTCTCTCAACTCTGACCAGTTTCCCAGTCCCGGCTGCTGAAAAACATCCCCACAGCATAATGCTGCCACCACCATGTTCCACTGTGGGGATGGTGTTCTTTCGGTGATGTGATGTGTTTGGTTTGCACCAGACATAGCGTTTTCTTTGATGGCTGAAAAGTTACATTTTTGTCTCAAGAGACCAGGGCACCTTCCTCCATACATTTGCACATTTGCACCTTCCTTCATACAAAACGTGCCATTTAGTTTTTTGCTGAAAGTAATGGCTTTCTTCTGGCCATTCTGCCATAAAGCCCACCTCTATGTAGTGTATGGCTTATTGTCGTCCTACATACAGATACTCCAGTCTCTGCTGTGGAACTCTGCAGCTCATCCAGGGTTATCTTCGGTCTCTGTGCTGCCTCTCTGATTAATGCCCTCCTTGCCCGGTCCGTACGTTTTCGTGTGCGGCCGTCTCTTGGGAGGTTTGCTGTTGTACCATGTTATTTAAATTTGGTTATGATAGATTTGATGGTGCTCCTGGGGATCATCAAATATTGTGTTATTTCTTTATAACCTAACCCTGACTCGTACTTCTCAACAACATTGTCCCTTACTTGTTTGGAGAGTTCCTTGGTCATCATGGCAGTGTTTGGTTAGTGGTGCCTCTTGCTTAGGTGTTGCAGCCTCTGTGGCTTTTCAAAAAAGGTGTGTATATGTACTGACACATCATGTGACACTTAGATTGCACACAGGTGGACATCATTTCACTAATTATGTGACTTCTGAAGGTAATTCGTTGCACCAGAGCTTATTATGGGCTTCATAACAAAGGGGGTGAATACAAATGCACATGCCAATTTTCATCTTTTTATTTAAAAAAAATAGTTGTATGTATATATTTTTCTAATTTCACTTCTCCAACTTAGACTATTGTGTTCTGACCCATCACATACAATTCAGATCAATGCTTTTTTAAACTAAAGGCTGTAATGCAACAAAATAGGTAACAAGCCGGGGGGTGAATACCTGTGCAAAGCACTGTACTTATACATATAATACTACCAACCAGAGTTTAAAGATCCCAAGGCTTGAGGACTGGCTGTGTGATGTGGCTTGAAGGCTTGCTGCTCAGTTAGGACCCCTCAATCTGTCAAATCTTTCAAATGCTGACAAGAGTTATTACAAAATGATCATCAAAGCAACATTGGGTATGATCCTGGAACGCGTTGTTGCAGCCGTTCTACACAAACCATGCATTGAATGTGAAGAGGACTACCCAAGCCAGAGAACACATTCCTGTTTTGACCCACCTGATTATGTTTTTGAGACCAATTATGATGACATTGTGGGGACAGTTTTTACACTGTGACCGAAACATGTGCTGGTCAAGGCTTTGAATGCATCGGGGTTTCATGCACCACTGACCGATGTTCACGTGGCAGCCAAGAACTTTCGGCATGAGCTCAAGTTGGAGCCGAACATCACAGAGACTGAGTGAGAATAGGGATGAAAACATACATACATTTAATGAGGAATCTGTATGCAACGCAGTAGCGTCTTGGTGTGACAAGCAAAGAGACTGCTGTCTAAGGATGTCTAATTTCAGTTGTCGTGTTTACATATAACTACTTAAAATGTTATTTTATACACATCTTTCATATGGACTGTTAAAATTTTTCCAGCAACTGTAGTTAGCTTACCTTTAAAATGGGTGCAGCATCTTGTGTGCATCATACACTAAATCCACAATGATGCTTGTGTTGCAGTCTACTGAGTCTAAATGATGTATTAGGTCCAAACCTTATTTTTGTGAAACTATGACTTGGTTAAAATATGCCAGTAAACCTTGAATACATTTATAGAATTCAAACCGTTAGGGTATGACTGGTGTCTCCGACTTTAGATGTTACCAGAAAATTTCGCTTTGATCAAACTCTGCATTCAATCTCTATGCATAGGGAAACATGACTGCCTTGCACTTGGGGGTTTGAGAGTAAAAAAAGGAAGAATTGCACCAACACACAACTATTTAAAACTGTTGTGTGTCGACTTTTTATGGTGTTGTGTATGTAAACTCCTTAATTGTTCTTTTTCTCTTCAGGTTCCAACAGGTTTTTGATCAATCAGTCAAGCAGGAGGACCTCTTTGCAGCCATTGCCAAACCAGTAGCAGACCG
Organism: Esox niger; assembly: GCA_016801105.1. Classification (NCBI taxonomy): domain Eukaryota; kingdom Metazoa; phylum Chordata; class Actinopteri; order Esociformes; family Esocidae; genus Esox; species Esox niger. The sequence goes on from JACXGJ010006272.1 coordinate 33,080, forward strand.
GTAGGACACTAACTTCCAAGATAGATTTTGTTACTGAACATTTTTTTTTTTTTTTTGACCCGCTGCAGTGTACAATCTAGCAGTAGAAAAGTAATCTGCATGCTCAATTGATATAACAAAATAACTATACGTTTTTTTGCCAGAATAAAGGTTTAGCATTTACACTAAGTTTCTTAAAGAAAAAAATTTGTAATTTTACCATGATTCACAAATAACAAATTCTGTCTAATGTTTCTTGAAGATTAAATGTATTCCTTTAAGAAGGCCTTTTGATCAATCTATTTTAGTCTTCACCCAAAATGTCAGATAAAAATGTCCATCTGTCCCTTTAACGACAAAAAGTTAACATGTTAAATGGAGCAAATGCAGTGAGTGAGCCTCTGGTTACAACAATAGCCAGGGATTATTGTTGGCAGCAGTTGCAGTATAAAAATCCGTTTGACATTGAAAATCCCGCAAGTGTGTGAACCATATGTAAGTGTGCAGAAATTGTCAATTGTGAAGGACCAAGAAAGGCTAGGACTAAGTGAAGCATTTGGATCAATCTGGATCAAATTTATATGGTTGATTTTGGGGGAATTTCCTAACATCTGTGATGTTTATAGCTCCAACATGCCTTGTTGTGTGTACCTTTTGAGTGTTCATTCTGAGCCTAGGTGTTTACCAGTGCAGTAGACTGTGTTGCACTGAAATTTTCCATTTGGGATTTGTAGTCTTATAAGATAAGAGCCACACCTTTTTCCATTTCACTTGGGAATAGCAGCAGCATAGTGTGAGATATCAACTTTCCTTTTTGAAATTTTCAAGAACATGGTCCAAAGATCCTTCACAGCAAACAGCATAGCTATCCGTTTAGTGGCATCCGAGATATCGTTTAAGTATTTATTTTACTGCAAAATGGCACAAAACATCAATGACGTTTATTGCACACTCATAAGGTCTTTCAGAAAGCAACTTTTGATGTCCACTCTTGGCAGAGATGTTTACGGGTATGTTATGTTTCGTAGCTCTCGGATATTGTGATTTAGGAACATTAATAGTCAGAGAACCGCCCACCTCAATTTCATTCCCTGATTGCGGCCATACTGTTTCTCTAGGACAGGGGTGTCAAACATAAGGCCCGCGGGCCGGAACCGGCCCCCAAGGAGGTTCGATCAGGCCCGCAGGATAATTTGAAAGTGGAAAAAAATGCATAAAACACATGGAATTAATATTTTTAATTCGCTGCAATTCATGGATTATCCGCTAAGGGGCGCACTCTTTCCATCAGAGTAGAAGACAAGCCGCATCACTTAATACCTTGGTCTCTACCTCTCCGCTACACCCTCATTAGCCAAAATGTCGTTATCCAAACGGAGAAAAGTAGATAAGGAGTGTAGAATTTTCAAAGAAAAATGGACCACGTCCTATTTATTTACAGAGATGCACGGAAAACCTTTGTGCTTGGTGTGTTTGCAACAAGTTTCGGTATTGAAGGAATATAATATTCAACGCCACTACGAGACTCATCACAGCGAAAAATATGACGGGTTGCAAGGACAACTGAGAAGAGAAAAGATTAACGAATTGCTGGCGGGTCTGAGGAAACAGCAGTCAACTTTCATCCGGAGCCGAGAAGTCAGTGAAGCAGCGGTAAAAGCCAGCTACCTAATTGCTAGCGAAATAGCATTAGCATCGAAGCCGTATTCCGACGGTGACTTTGTTAAACGATGCATGATGAAGGCGGCTGAACTTGTATGTCCCGAGAAGCGACAAGCTTTTGCCAATATTAGCCTGACGAGGAATACTATAGCTGAGAGGATTTCGGAACTATCGGCAGATTTAGACAGTCAATTGAAACAGAGAGTCAAGTCATTTATTGCATTTTCCGTGGCAATTGACGAGAGCACTGACATCACAGACGTGGCCCAACTGGCCATATTTATTCGAGGAGTTGATGAGACATTGACTGTTACTGAAGAGTTTCTTGAGTTGGTGCCAATGATGGACACCACAACAGCCGAGGACATTTTCGGCTCTGTCGT